>NIUQ01000882.1:0-38890 GCA_002796945.1 Plectus sambesii | reverse complement strand
AATAGTGGTTATGATTGGTCGTTGATGTGGTAAAATTTGATTGGTCCGAGGTACATTTAGCAACATCTAAACCAGATAAACGAATAGACATGATGTAAATTATTGAGTTTGAAATGTGCCACATTCACTCCCAGAGGTCAATATTAAAAATGATAGCAAAGTTGCGATCATAATAAGTTTTTGCAAATTGCATAGCCGTAACGCAATTCTATTACTCTATGTTCCACTTAGCTGCCGCAATCACGATTCGAAATATTTTTTTACAGATAACTGTGAAAATATTATTGCAACTTTGGCAAACGGAAGTTGAATTTTGTTGAAGAGCTCACGTTATTGAAATGTAAAAGAATGAACAAGAACTTACGCTGAAGAAACAGCAACAGGATGATGGAAGAAATAGTGGTGACGATCATTATTTGGCAGCAAATATTAGTTATGCACTTTGCGGTAGATATTCAAGGCCAAACTATTTTCTGCAAGGCGGCGTTCGGGTTTGGCAAAGAAGAATAGGAGTGACACAGCCTAGAGTGATTCAGACGGACGCCAAAGATAAACAGCGAGAGGCAGTTTGCGCGTCTCAATGGCTGTTTAGGTAACAAACCCCATGGTCACAATATTTGATTAAATATTTTGCTTACGTTAACAACTGCTTAGTGGGATCAGGAACGGTTCGTTTTCACCTAACTCATCTTTGCTGTCAACGTTCCCATGACAATAACAGAGCAGATTTTTTCAGCAGAATTCAATAAAGTTTTTATACTGCAAAATTAGGCCGATAAGATTGCTTGGGACTATTTGCATACTCATGAAGTAGCGTGCTTAATGTTGAAATCAGTGAAGTTGGAATCATGTAAATAGCATATGTGAGGAAAAATGTGATGCAGAAAGTTAGAATTTGTTACGCGTTTTTATTCGCGAAAACACTACATTGGACACATAAGCAGAGCAAGCTGTGCGATCATTATGTAAATGTACTATATTTACTTAAACACAGTCACTTGCTAATTATAAGAAAGAGTTTTTTCGTATTGATTAAGGTTGGAGAGTGTGCTCAGCAAACTGGAGAGTGTCCCATTTGATTTTGATAGCGTCATTATTAGGATGTAAATATGTACGAGGGGATGCTGCTTGTGCTGTTTACTAGTTGGCATTTTGCTTCCCTAAAGGCATTTCCAAATGCCGCAGGCGTGCCTGTGGTCTCGCACCGCGTGACAGAATTAAATAAACGACTCTCGACTAATATCGCAGACGCTGACTTCCCCGAAACCCTTGATTCAATGACGTAATGGTCGTTTAGCTAGCTAATAATTGTATGATATGAAAGAGGCCTAGTGAGTGATTAGCACAGCGCAAGCCGGCTCCGAGCGAGAGGGGAGGAAATGTCGAGGTTGCCTGGAAACAAGTTATAGTGTGTGCAGTTCATTCAGCCAAAAAGGACGGTTCAATAGAGGTTATGGACGAACGAGATGGAGCGAGCGGAGCGTATGTTATTAACAAAGACATGCTTCATGCCGAAATTTATTGCAATGGAGAGAAGAGCATAGAAAGCCGGGAAGTCTCGGCGATTATGGCGGAATCTTCCGACGACGAGACAGAAGAAGTGGTAAGAACATTGTTGTCTTTTTTAAGTTTTAAATTGTTTCGAGGCTGTTGTCAACTAAACGACAGTAACATTTATTTTATATTTAATAATTGCCGAAATCGTATTTAAATTTTAATTTAAAAGCGCTTTTGTGATTGTGAAGGTCCAAAAAGTGCAGCATGTTACACAGGTCCTACATATCAAACTTCAGCTAAGTCGTTTGAAGAGTTGAAACTGCCATAATATCCTGTTCTTACTCTCAGTTAATATGCAATTTTTGATTGATTTTCATCTAGTAATAGTAATTATTAAATTTTATGTGACGTTCGTAACTAATCAATTAAATTAGGTCGATCCCTCTAATCTCGGGGGTAAAAACACGTCTTCGTCTGAACAAAGAGACATCGTTAGCAAAATCAATATCTAGTGACAAACTTTTTGCACTGCGTTGTTTCAGCCCTTCTCGATCATTCCCATCGAATTTCAGCTTTATTAGGTTAACTTCAAGAAAATTATGAGCGAATTAATTTAAAGACCGGCATTAACAACCAGTTATCTCGAATCCCGGATTTCTCGCGTCGCCTTCCTTTTTATTCGACAAAGCGTGCTTTTCTTTAACGCAAGATCTACAAGAATTTCTAAAAAATGTTTGATTTATCTTAGGATGTAAGCTTAATGAAAATACCTTATTTGCGTTAAGACTGCACCTCAGTGTGATGAAGGTTTACTCTCAGTGTTTCAATTAGTCAACAATTAAACAAATTATGCGTAACGTTCTAGACGCCAACTTGCTAATGCAACATAACGATTAAGTTTCGTTCGGTTTCAATTAGTTGCAAAGGTGTATGACTCACTCATAATAGACTGTCCTTTTTATCCTCTTTAAGATAAGACTCGTCTATCCCAATTGATTCGAAAATTTAATTAACTATTACTACTAATTATTGAACTTTCAGCGAATTAAGGCCATATCCACGTAGTACTCTTTCAAATTACTATCTATATATTAAGCCAGCACCGTCTGCGTGTCTGCGTGTGGACACCCCACGGTTCGGGTAGACCGGACCTTTTGCGATCCCCGGTCGGACCATGGTCGGGTACCGTAAGGGTACCCCACCCCACACCCCCACTTTCGGCCGGACCCATTATACGGTATTAACGCTACATACAAAAACGTATCGAAATCCACATTTTCGCCCTTTTCCCCTCTATCCAAATACTTGCCAGCCCCAATCGTACCAGGGTTGCAAACTGTAATGGTACCCCATCCCACCCATCCCACTACCGGTCGGGTCCATCATCCGGTATTAACGTTATACCCATAAAAATGTCGTCACAGCGCCCTCTCGCGGCGAACATTGGAAACTACCGAGAGCGCATTTCTTTTCTTTAGTCATCAGGTCATTCACGGATTATTGCTAACGTGTCATCTGTCAATTTCATATCGCCTTAATGTATGGGGTAAGAACTCGAGCGAAGAGCGCGGCGCGTTAGCGCTGCGCTCTTTGCGAGAGTTCTTGCCTTCTACATTAAGCGACGTCCGTCAGTGTGTAAGTGTGAACACCTCACTGTTCGGGCTGGACCTATAACGATCCCCGTTCAAACCATGATTGTGTATGCCAAGGGTACTGCACCCGACCCAAACCACTTCCGCCCCGCTTCTATTATGCACACGTCGAGAGCAAAAACGTAGTATGCGAAATGGCTTAATATGGCATTTGAAGCAAATCTTCCTTTAACTAAGGGTCATATGAAAGAATTTAATAGTTTCATTCAAATAGTATCCCCAAAAACCGTCTGTTTTGAAATATTACAATGGAAAAACTTCTGTTTTCTTGAAAACAATCTATGTTCGAAACCCGTCGCAAATGTGTTTCAAAGTGATTAAGGGTAGATAAAAACCGTACGTACTTATATGGACAAGGTGAGGTTTTGGACCGGCGCCATCAATCAATAGAAATTGTCACGAGTGATCGGGGAACATTCTAGATTCTTTGAGAACTTTCTCTGGGTTATTGCAAACAGATGAATACAAATTCTTTTTTAAAATTCCCTTTGAACTGCCTTTCGATGAATATAGTGTGCAAATTCTTTTGCATTTATAAATATAAAAGACCTGCGACACCAGACAACAGGAACCCAAAGGCAGCTTGCGAATTCCGCGCCGCTGAGCGGTACGGGTGACACAGTCAAGCAGGGGTTGCATGCAAAAACTCAAGCGGATAGCGAGGCGCGATAGCGCGGCGCTCTCCGCTAGTACTAATTGAATTTTTCAAGCAATTAGCACTATTGCAAAACTGATTTCTTAATAGCGTAGCATTGATATTTTGGCTGCAGCTTAACAGTGTTTTCATGTTTTCGCGGAATGCACGCTTCTTTTTTGTCTGCCCGAATGAAAAGTTCACATTGAAAACACTATTCTATATTTAGCCGATTATCCGTATTTATTCACGCTTCCATGAGCTTGATGAAGAGAGCAGCTAACACTAATGAATTGGATTTTCAAAACGTAAGCGATGAACGGAATTTTCGAAATATTCTCACGATTTCAAAATGTGACTTCAATTCAATGAAAGAATAATGATGTATCGTTTATTAATTAATTATCATTATCACATCGCATTAATATCATTTATCAAGTAATATGATATCTATAATAATATTTTGACTATTTCTCAACAGACATGATAAGATATCATAAATCGACAATAATATATTATTGTCAAATCACAAATCCTTGAATACAAAAGAGCATGGTATCATGACACTAACATCCACAAAATGATATGATATGGACATAAAAGATATCATGTAATCAATTAATGTTATCGAAAATCCTTAACTACTGCGTTTCAGTCATTCATGATTGGAGATTGTGATCGAGATGAAGGCATATCAGAGACAATGTCGAAGACGGAAATACTCGACGACGCAGACTGTTGCAAGTGCTGTCTGAAGGAGAACGGTGACGGTTGCAATACAAACTTGCTTCTTTGCATCTGCTGCGATCGAATTGGACGGCAGAAGATCTATCTAGGCTGCGGCTGTGATGCCAATTGCTGTGAAGGTTCCTATGGAACTGCCTCCGCAGCTCATCGTCACAATAATCGCAGAAACTGCTGTATTTTGATGTAATTTAATTATAGTGATACGTGTATGCATATATCGTTGCAAGATATGAGCATGTTAAGGTAAACTGTGGTAAATATACTCGTGGTAACAAAGCGAATACGAGAAAATTGGATAAAGTAGATATACAGAACAGCAAAGTATTGTTATGAATTTTCAACCTGCACAAGTAGCAATATTAAGGCCACTTTCAACAACACCCTTTATAAATCAATTTGATCACTTTTGTTGAAAAAAACGTGGCAGTGCTGTTGAAACTGAGTGCCAGAGTAACGAATTATTACGTATGACAATGGAACTACACTTAGACACCACATCGTAGAAGGAAAATAGTAATCGGCCACGTTTCCGCTAAGAAGGCCGAATTTGGCATAACATCATGAGCGAGTCACTTTGTAATTTGCTACTGGAGGACACAAACCGAGGCCGGCATATCGGAATGAAATATTCCTGTGCATTGAACTAGTGCTGACTACTGTGAAATTTTTGTGATTTTCTTCTTTCTCGCACAGAATCTCTTTATTTGCTAATCAACAGATGTTGCAGACATGACGATACATATGGGAAATTTTTTGAGCAAAACAATTCCAGTGAGCAAAGCAATCCCTCACCATCCTCCTGCAAGAAAGCGACTTCATCGAATTAAATGAAGGTGCAGAGCGAGAAATGTGATAATGGTTCTTTAAGTGAGTAACGACAAAAACGTCAGTCCGCAAACAACCTTTAACATTTGATTACCTTCCTAACATTGTTAAGTAAAAACCTGAGTAACATTCACTGAGTCATCAAACACTACTGTTCAATCTACCGCGTTCGTGACACCGGCAGGCGCGACAGTTTTCGTAGTGGGTGTTTAGATGGATCGCACTCTCGCGGTATATTTGACACCTCGTCCTTCGTTGTTTGCATACAGGACCACCACGAGTAGATCGGCTGTAGTTGTGCCTTGTAGAGAAGGAAAATCGGCAACGCAACACAATCTGAAATGATGACGTCACAAGTAGTGGGAGCCGATCATTTTTCAATGCTCTCAGTTTCGGGCTCATTGTTTTAAAGACGGTGTATAGACAGATCACTTACGGAGTGCCGAGCGTTTGGAAATTGTCGCTGACTTGAACGGATGTATTTGTGCAACCAGCATTGCATTCAGTGTAGATGTTTGTCGACGACGCGGGATAGGTATATTCGAGTCTTTTGCCAGCAGGTGCCTACAAAAAGATCAATATGTGCAAACAACCGAACTTGACGCATGCGAAAGAGATAAACAAAAGTGATCGCTTTCCATTTTCTCATCCTTGCATCATATTTGAACTCAGCATTGATGAAACTGAGTGCAACTGTGGCGACTTACAAAGCAAGAGAGAAGAATTATGGTGAAAGAGGTTGGAATGGGTCGATTCATTTTTCTTTAATTACTTACCAACACTTTCCAGTAGCAGTGAGTAGTGGTGGTTGACATGACGAATTGCGTCCAGGTAGTACTTGCAACATTCGACAGCAGGCTGCATTGTCCAATACAACTGTTCGTGCGAGTCGAGTACAGCTGTCCACTCGGACAGGAAGTAGACTGTGTTGTAGTCGTAGTGGTTGGAGTAGTAGTAGTGGTCGTTGTTGTAGTGGTAGTGGTTGTTGTTGTTGTTGTTGTCGCAGGGACTGAATTTAAGATAGAGTGTCAGTGTTGGATTGTTCATTTAAGTGGGACTGTTGGTAGACGAAATTCTTGTGACTTTTAGTGATACACGCGGATATTATTTTTGAATGGTCTTTTGGAGACAACGCGAAAATCTTACCTATTCGATACTGAATGGTGAATGATGTTCGGTAGTTGCCATAGACGATGACGGGTACCTTGTTAGTCGTACTAACGTATGGAGTGCCTGAATAGTCGGCCAGACAGCAGCGGCTAAATTTCACTTTCTCGATAAATTGCTATTCAGCATTAAAATGTAAAAATATATACCGAATTCCAGTCTTCGTGTAGTCGTTATCCAGCTTGTCTTCCACGGTATTCCAGAAGCAGCCCGCGTCACAGCTACCGCCGGTGAGCGTCACATTCACTTCCATTGTTGTTCCTGCTGGCGACTGAAAGAGCCGAATTATTGCATAGGCTCTACAAGAGCGCAGAATTGGGCCTTGGGGGAGATTATTTTTCCTAAGATTTCGACATATTTGCTCAATATTCAACATACATGCTTTAAACGTCAGATGTATGGTTCAAATTTTAGGAGAAATTTCTGCTGGATAGGGTCATATTGAACGACCGGAGCTGAAGAGGGTGTGATACAAGAAAAGAAACTATGAACATAAATACAAGGTGATTCTCCCCACGTGGAAAGCAGTATTAGTCTTTTTAACGTACGTTCAAATGCCAGTAGCAAGTTGTGGGAATGTCTGTGGTGTTTGTCGTGCCGACTGTAGCCGAGAAGCTCTGCCAGGCTGTCGTCGCCGTCAAAGAAGCGCCGCAAACGCCGTTTTCCGCTGGTGCCAAAATTTGGCAGAATGCGCCACCAAAAGATGCCGGACATTTGCACTGATTGCAGTTGTTCGGGTCCTTGTAGCCGCCGTTCTGACAAACAGTTGAGTACGACGTGCACAGCGCTGGAGTAAGAGATTATATTAGGATTAAGTAAAGCTTAAGTTAATACCATCGCAGGCGTAGTGTCGATTCATGGTGAGCACGTCAAGGAAGGAGGGTACTCGTCTTTGACCCATGGTCTGGCGGTATCTCGGATCGGCCGCGATGAGCACGGGAATCGACGTGTTCTTTGCTAATGCGTCAGAGCGGTAGTGCATCACGCTGCCTAAATGAAGGAAAAGTTGAATTTTTACTGAAGAAAACAAAATTGTCCGAATTGCTCCCATCTGCAGCCATTTGCCAGTTCGCAATTTCGTTCTCCTCATAAATCTTCAACTATCGCATACCATAATCATAAGGAACGCTGTAGGTGTTCATTTGAGCAGAAGTGGCCTTGTCGAAGTTTCCTTCAGCGCCAGGGAGGACATTGGCGATGTTGACGCTCACGTAGGTGTCACGATCGTAGCGAGACTGTTCATGCCAGAATCCGAGGGCGTGGGCGATTTCGTGAGCCGTAATGCCATACTAAACGGCAGCGCTAATTGGTGGATTGAAACAGCGTTGAAGTGAGGGCGCTGTTCTCACACACATGTCCCTTTCAAATGTTAGTGGCTTATTCTTACATATTGGCATCCGTCGCCGATGGAGACGCCTTGTTGGCCGCCAATTTTGCCGAGATTCGAGTAGCATCCTGGTCCATTGAAGAACAACAGCGAGTTGGATCCCGCTGCGTTCAGTTGAAACTTGAGGCACGTGTTGTCTTCCCAGAATTGGAGCGCCGCTTGGATAACCGCAATCTTCTGGGCAGCTTAAAGAATACAGTCACAAACTGCTTTGTCTGTTTTCTCGAATAAGTTTAATAAATATACTGAGGTTTGCAGCGAGGAAGTAGGGGATGACTCCGGTTGCCTTTGTCGGCCATTTGTACGACGTGTACGAGACAGCCTTTCGCTTCTTGCGAGCGTTGGCAACAGCTTCGTTCATTTGCTGTTCGGTCAGTACTATGTCGGTTTCATAGAGATAGGGCGCGAGGTCTTGATTGGTAGCAGAAATTTCTGGTGGAGTTCCGGCTCTGTTGTCAAACTTGGGGTTCTTGGGCACGTTGAGTGGAGCTGCGATCTGAAAACAACTGATCGTTCGTAATGTTTATTTTCCCTCTTTTCAAAGACTCACCTCGTTTCGGCCCTAACTTTGAGTTTATAGCGTAGTTATGGGATACTTATTAGGACGAGTTCAATTGTCTACATTCTCAGGGAACAGAATGGACCAGCAAGCCCATTATTACTCTTTTGATATTGTTTACCTCAGATACTGCTAAGTCACAGCGTAAGTTTAAACTCTTGTTATGTACGGTGAATGCTAAAATAATGGAGTTAACTATGAGCGCTCATCAGCAGAGGTGAAAAGGTTTGTTACAACCCTCCTCAAAAGATATTCTCTGTCACTCGGTATTCTAACGATTTGCTATTCAGAATACGGACAATTGTATACTGATGAATTTCATCGCTCTACCCCTAGCAGCAGTCAGTTTATGGCCTAGGACATCATACTTCTTAGACACGTCTTTCGTTCCCTGTGCACAAAGCGGTATCCGTCGAAAAGATGTAAAGTATATTGAAAAGTATCGCACCTTTTTTATACTGCTCACGACTTTTGCGTTGAGCGATTCAAGCTTGGTTCGGCGGCTAAGCAGATCGGCGTCAGACGTGTTCGGAAACGCTTTCTTGATCTAAACATTTGAACTGTTTACATTATGTTCTGTTCGCTTATTGAGCTAAAGTTGGCCTCACCTTTGAGTAGTTGACATCAATCAATACCACAGCTTTAGGCGCATCTGCGCCGATAGCTGCGTGGATCGCGCAGAAAGCAATGAATGCGACAGCTCCGAGGGCGGGCATGTTTCGGAATTCTAAATTTCTCTGTCATATTATTTATATGCTGGGAGGGTGTTGAACTTGAAGGCAGAATTTTGACAATGGAGCCTAGCCCAAGGTGAATGCTCGTGTGGAGAAGAAAAGTTAGAGTAGGGTGGGAAGTGGGTGTAGAGGAATTCATTTTCACTAGTCTGAATATTCCACTCAAACCTTTTGTATCCCATGAAAAGGCTTGCGTCGTGAATGAAGCCTATTCATAATTTTGCATAAACGCTCCCTTGTTTAGCTTTTACAGTCCCAGTTTTTCGTACTATCGAATCCGTAAGCGTTCGACAAATCTTGAGATCGATTCGTTTAAACTGTCGAAAGGTGTCCGATATTTCCAACGTTCCATTTCTTATCATGGTTCGGATTGCACTATTTCCCTTATTAAAGCTTCGATTAACTGGCCCCCAAACTACAGTACCCATGACCCACCCAGTCATAGCGACGAAACCGGCCAGCAACGAGTTTACGCTTACCGTACTTGTGGAGAGGTGAAGGATCGATGAAGGTATAACACCAGAGTTTTTCCAAGGGGGATGAAGGGACAGAATACCTGATTCGGCTCGATATAGTGCCTATCAGTTTTCCCTTTTTAATTTATACTCATTTACATAAACTAATTATCTATACGTGCGTCAGAAAAACTGGACCAATTGCGCAATTGGAAATTATATGCATTGCTGCTGACGTACATAGATCAGAGTACCATAACAATGTGTTATTATTATTGGTCCTAATCGAGTGCATAACAATATCCAGCCATAGCTATTAAGTAGCGATTGCGTGTACTTTGCTCGAGCTCGCCCAATCAAATTTGGAGGCCGTTAGAAAAACCGGAACGGTTGCGCACGAGCTTTCAGAGTGATCAACGGTTGCGCATGTGGTTCCGGAGTGATCAACGATTCTCTTCAGCTGTAAACTTGTTCGGCCTAATGGTGAGCATTTTCGACTTCCGAGTTTTCAAAGCACAGACCGCCCTGTGAGATTATGCATGCACATCTCTTACCCCATGAGATGAAGATTGCATTGTGTTCGTGTCCAAGTTCAATCCATGTTAACATTGGTCAACAACAGGATAAGGTCACATTCATCCTTATGTTCGATCGAAGGTCGGGGAGAAATTATCGAATCATCTGCCCCTTCATAGATCCTCCGTGTATGGACCACAAGTACGCTTATAATTACTGCTAATTGTAACTTTCAGTGCACATGGCACACTCTTTCCATTCCCACGCATCCAAATTTGGATTCGATGTAAACAACTTGAATATCATGGATGGCTGAGCTGGCGCAATAGGACTTCCGTCAGCCAAATGCGCCACTGGTACGCCATTAATTGAGTGCTGACGACCGTAACTAGTTCCTTTTCATTTACGCACTCATCTGGCTTATTATGTCGTTATAATGTATATGAGCACATAGTTCACGCTGTAGGACGCGATCCTCTTTGAAAAATTTAATATTCTTTTCTTTTCTGTCATGCTGATTTCGAAGCGATTAATGTTGTTTGTTAATTGAAGGTTTTGGGAATATAAAGTGTTGGTAGTCTTTATAGGTGCAGAATGAATGATTTATTGGTCGTTTTTTGCGACTTAGAGCCTATACGCTACAAGCGTTGTGTAAAATTTAAAATATTAAAATTCTGCAAAGAAAGTTAAAGTCGAAAATGTGGAAGCATTTTCAAATCGGAATTGATCTCGAGTAGTGCAATGTGCTTAAAAACTGCTACTGTCGGAACATCAAAGTGCTACAAGTGTTTTAAAATTTTCATTAGATTGCATCAAATGTAGAATGCCAGTCATTATTATTTATTCTACTATTATTATTATAACTACACATAAACATATAAATCGTTAATTATAATATCGCGAGCTGTCCGAATTCCTTAACTTGGTATTGCAGGCATGTGGTGATGTTTGCCGTGCTTACCCATAAGTTTGATGACAATTCTAGCGATTGCATTAGGCCTATGCCGTCGTTGAGGCCGTATGGCTAAGCCGCATGGAGTCGAAACCTCATAGCACAGGCCTTGACCGCGCATAAACAAATCTGGAGTATTTCAAAAATGAAATTACGAAACAGCACTTTATTCAACACCATCCGATTAAAATCGTTTTTACTGCGTCTCCCGTTTCTGGATGTCGTAAGTGTTCGAAATAATGAAAGCGTCTCCCTCTTTTTACAGTTATACTTGGTTGATATCGAATAACGCTGAAGAAATAACTCTGCGGCAGAGTGTGTTCTTGAAAGATACGGCGTAACGTGCTAATATCATTGTATAGTTGACCTTCATGATTGAGCATATCCGTGTATTCATCTAAAATAAATTCAACTTGAAAAATGTTTCAAGTTATTTGCCGATCATGCTCTGCTAACTTTATAAAAAGAGAGAGAGATAAAATGCGCTTCGTAATCATATCCTTTACATGGTCAACGTGTAATTCATGGTGCGAGAAAGGTTTTGCTTACTACATATATTAGTAGCACGCATAATAAAGCCGAATTTCATCCTTCAAACGAATCACCCAAAAATCAAGATCACATGAAAAGACAAACGAATTCATGCCCAGAATATTTGGCAAAGGTTGATTTTCTAGATTTGCGCAGCTCCCAGCGTACACCTATGACAATATGTGAAAATTAATATGCGAAATTTCGAGCTCAACTGCACGGATGCCCACTTATCTTCATAATCTTCTCATCTCCAAATCTTCCCGATCACGATCTATCATTTATTTGCGGACAGAATAAAATTTACACTTTGCACTCGTCTTCGCTGTCTGTTTTGCAGTGCTTCCGGACGAGGCTGTAATATGAGGATAAAAAAATATCCTGACCTGGACTCATAAAACTGCGCAGTGTTTTGTTAGTGAATTTCGATTCAAAAAAGCTACAGTTCATGGAGCTGTCCGAACTGTGCGCAATTACAGTATGTCTCCTGTACACGATAAAGAACCAGTTGTCCATCGATCCTTCGTGTGCGTGCACGACGTTCTGATTGAACTCAATTCGGTTGTACACCATAACAGCCCAATCGCGAAACGAATATTTGGCCGACAGATGATTGTGTATAAAGTGAGCCGTCTGGAATTATCGTGCTGTATTAAATCAGGAGTGAATGCATTGATGGCAAATGTGATGATACAGCCTAATTATTGCTTAGCATGGCTTTTTTAAGGAAAACTAAAGTAACTAATTCATTTATCATCACCATTACACAGCATATGAAGTGGAAGCAACTGAGATACTACTTCAAGGGTCTGTTACTTTAAACTATCTCTACACTCAATTTACAATACACAACTCGAGAAATTTTTGTTCTGTAACAGAAATTGTTTACTAAGCATTAATTATCGAATTTACTTGAAATTTCAGACGGTTAACAATAGTAATTTGGACCTAAAGAGATTCTTGAACAAAGAATTCATTAAAAATCGACTTACTTGCTTACGTCCGTATCCCTTACTATCCAGTATTCTCAATGCCTCTCGTATATCCGCTGCAACAGCGTACTTATAATTTTCAATCAATTTCTGGCCAGCCGCCTGATATGCGTCTTGAATGAAGCGCAAATTTTCGGTTGCTGCTCGTTCTCTTCCTTTTTCTAAAGCGGACGATGCGCCGTGGTGGAGAATTCGATCGCATTCCTAAATTGCTTTGAATGTGAAATCAAGAACTTGTTGATTTGATGGAATATGACAGTATTGTGCATTCTTCTGGAATAGGGTGTTGGACTTATTCCTATCCAAAAGTATTTGATGTGATTTACGCTGCTCATGGTTCTGTAGAGCACTATATGCAGTTATCAAGAACTAATTATATCTTTTCATACAATCACTTCAGCTTCAGCATTATACGACAAAATCGTAGCATGATCGCCTCCTAATACTGTAGTTAAGCTATTCAAAATGTAGGGTCGATCAATTGGAAGCGTTGAACTAAGGGAAGCATTTTGGAATATATACGCCAATAATCTAGCAAAAGCTGTTGTGATAGTTTTTCACCCTGCCAAACTCACCCAGATTGTAGTAGGTATGTTGTAACCTAGCTTAAGATTTGTTTTGATCAAGACCTTTACATAATTAATATATAGCCGCTTCCGCCTACTAGGCTCTAAACAATTTCAAACTGTTTAGTGTGACAAGTTTTCATCAAACAGGAGGAAAAAATCACGGTAGCCATCGACGGTCCAACACGAGAAGACGCGTACTTTTCTGCACCCTCCCCTCCCTATATCCCGTATACGAATATAATAGATATTAACCACATGAGCCAGGCTTGCTGAGCATATCTCTCTCTGATCGTCGAACAGCATCTTCAACTGCTTTCTGTTCCAGGTTATAGAGAACTCACAAAGTGATATACAGTCAACATCGGCCATAGCGACACCCTCGGGACCGGAAAAAAGGAAGTGTCGCTATGGCCGGTGTCGCTATGGACTTCTACAGTATGGCGGTTTTCGTTGCGGGACCCAGTTTTTATAAATGAATACTGTATTAATGCCTCTAAAAATGAGTGTTCTACACCGTGTGGTACAATATTGCACTACTAGGTTGAGTCTGAAGCCACTTAAATGCTCTACAGACTATGAAAGCTCTGAGCAGGCAGGGCAAGCGACAGGCAAATGAGCTGACCTACCAGAGAGAAAGACAGTTTTGGCGCGGTTCGCCCTTCGTAATTGCCTATATTAGGCAGTTACGGCGAGAAAGAGAGAAAAAATTAGCTAATTATTTGACTGACGCTATGGCAGGTGTTGTAAACATGCCAAAGGTAGTACTCGGGACCGACCCGAAGTGATGCTATGGCCGATGTTGACGCTATGACCTGACGCTATGGCCGACTAATTGCCTGTACAAAACATAATACACTTTTTCGGGACCGGGGAAAAGTGACGCTATGGCCGATGTTGGCTGTATAAGAAACTTTTTTATTTACCTGTGCAAGAAGTGCGCATAATCCCGCTTCTTCCAGCCAAATCCTCGATATTTTTTCGAATAGAACTTGAGCATAACGTGTACCGGTCAAAATTTCATCGAATAATCGAGGCGTCGTCGTCGCTCGATTTTTCAGGGCAATTAGCGAATTTCTCGGACTGTGCAGCTGACATTGCTCGCTGACTTCCGTTCTAGCCGAAGTTTCATTGTGCATCACGTAGAGTTTCAGGGCAGCGAAGACAAAATGAGCGCTATCTAGGGTGCTGCGAGCGTCTCGCAGAGTGTTTCTTAAATTAATATTCGACTCCAGCTCGCCGATTTGATCTTTCAAATCGTTAAACTTGGTATCAATTTCGTCGAAGGCTGTTTGCATGCTTTCCTTTGTCATGTTGGCGTGTTGCTGAAAGACTCAAATTCTG
This sequence comes from Plectus sambesii, assembly GCA_002796945.1. Lineage (NCBI taxonomy): Eukaryota > Metazoa > Nematoda > Chromadorea > Plectida > Plectidae > Plectus > Plectus sambesii. Next base: position 24,332 of record NIUQ01000882.1, on the reverse strand, counting down.
ACAGCGCGTTTTGGCATGGATAAAGAGGCCTTGTAGCTCATGCTAATGGAACATAGAACGCAAAGCTCAACCTATACTCGATTCATATCTCAAGAAATCGAAAATGTTAGAGGAACCGTAGCTATCAATTGAATCATAATATGGGAAGACTGTTAAATTGACATTCGTGGCTCTATTCAGTCAGATATTACTGTCAGCCCAATAATAACCAATTTCTTTTGAAAAATCGGTGTATTCGCAATTGCTGTACTCAAATTGGAGGTCACTATTGTGATTGGTCAAATTTTTTGGCAAAAGTCGTAAACGATCAGTAACCGATCTTCCCTCATTTGCTATCAGAACGATTTTTTTTTCTTCAGCGTTTGTACCGCTATTCGCAGTGTCCGCTTAGCGGTTTTCCCGCAGGGTGGCGGGGTCCGCTCCTCTGGCCCGTTGTCGCGATGCGACATTGGGCCATGGTTGATGCGACTGGTAGAGCATCGGCCGGCCTGTCGCGAGGGCCTGTCGCCGGTGTATTCGCAGCATAGCTGCTACCAATTCTCCGACCCACGGAGGGATGAGCACCTTGGTTGGGTGAGGGGCCGCCCTCAGTGGGAATTGAACCCGCGTCCTTGAGACTGATGAGCAAAGGTGTAGACCACTACACCAATCGGCCCTTATCGGAACGATTATTACTACTATTTTTTAAAATAAAATTTAGTGCAGGCAATAAAAATTTTTTATGTATTCCCTCATCATAGATTATATCATTGCAATTATCGTTGTCGCTTTTAACTGAACAGTCTCTTCCTCAATAAATAAAAATAAAGACAATGTTGCTGAATAATATTGTGTTAAAGACATCAAGTTGTAAAGTTGACTAGCTTACAGTAAAAGTAGATATTTGAGGTCCTATAGCGAGTAAATCGGTGAAAGAACGAGGTAATCTGGATGATTTCTGTTTCTTTTCGGCTAAATATTCTTTTCCATTGCTTTTCGATTGCTCTCGAAGCTCGCAGTTGGACAATGAAATTTGGGACAACAGAAAAACCAGAGAAAAAATGAATGAAACGAAGGAAATCAGATCCATTATCACTTAAATAATAGTCAGCGGCTGTGTGAACTATACGAAAAAATGTTCGTCAGGCTCGAACCGAAGATCGCAACATCGAAAACAGCGAACTAAAAAGGCATCTTTAGCGTGGCGTCCTTTTGGCATAAAGCAGACACTTGTTCACATGATATCGTCTGAACAAACACCCGAGGAGACGAAAATTCTTATCAAATGAACGGACAAAGACTGAAAAGCTGTTTTGAATCAAAAGTGATCTTATTATTTCGCTGCACGATCGATTATCTGCAAATAACATGTTATTGCGCTATTTTATTGAACTACTAATAAGTGTGCGCTGCGGCCGGTTTCTCAAACTCCGAATACACCGATCAGAGTCCACATCGAACTACTGACTGAATTCCAATTGCAAAGAAGTACTCACATTTTTATTTTTCTTCCGATAGTACAGTCAAAACCGGATAGGTGTACTGCGCGTGTACCTTTACGACATTTGCATATCTATCTTTTATGCATGACGAAAACAAAAAAAACGCCTCTTTTTTCTGTTTTTGCACGAATATTTGTCATAAATATAGCGAAAACAGATAGGCCCTTATGCGAAAAACAGAGGGATTTCCACGTTTGTTATCTGCTTTCGACAAGCGATATGCATGCGAATAACAAAAAAATGGTTTGCTAAATCTGTTTTTGCTATACGCAAAATATAGCGAAAACAGATTTGCAGCCAATCTGTTATTGCTATACGCATAAATATAGCTAAAACAGATTGACTGCAAATCTGTTTTGCTATATTTTGCGTATAGCAAAAACAGATTTAGCAAACCATTTGTTGTTATTCGCATGCATATCGCTTGTCGAAAGCAGATAACAGACGTGAAAATTGCTCTGTTTTTTGCATAAGGGCCCATCTGTTTTCGCTATATTTATGACAAATATTCGTGCAAAAACAGAAAAAAGAGGCGTTTTTTTTGTTTTCGTCATGCATAAAAGATAGATATGCAAATGTCGTAAAGTATCCGTGCCCTTTTACGTCTTTTGATTTTTCGTTTTATCAAAAAATCAAAAAAACAAAAAAACAGTTGTTATTTTGTTTTTTTCAGTCAAAAAACAAAAAAACGCGTGAGTTTCAAATTTTTTTCAATCAAAAACCGCGAGAAAAAAAATTACAAAAAGGACGTTTGTTATTTTGATTATCAAAAAATCAAGTTTGATTTTTCGTTTTTCAAACTACCGACGAAGTAAGGTGTTTTGAATAGATTTCAGCTAATCAGAGCGCTAGGTACCCTTTCCTTCGTTTGAGTACAAAACTGGGGACGTTCTTCCCCTTACTTTTGACATTCCTCTCCCATCTAATCGATAGTAGCTCTCTGCCTACCCTTGCTGAGTTGGTAGCTCTGAATAATTACCAGCTATTCATTTATGGGACTTTCTTTTCCCATCATTGGCAAGCAGTTGACTCGTTAATCGCAAAGCGCTCTGCCACAGCAAGGAAAGCCTGGATCCCAGTGTGCTTAACGAACAGCAGGGATCTGTACGGTTCGCCCCTTGACTGTCCCATTCCATGTTGCAATGCCAAATGTCTGCCATCTGGCCTCAAATGACTGACTTATCGAACTTTAAACTGCTCTATGGGTCGTCAAAGTTGATGTTTTGGCACTGACTGAACTTCTTTGGCATGGCATGGCAATGGTGCGTTTGACTTAGCTGACTTAGACTATTGCTTTTATCACATGCAGTGTTGGGCAACTAGGTAAATTTACCTAGTTTACTTGAGTACTCATGCAAAAGTAAGTAAAATTACCTAGTTTTCTAATTAGGTAAGTACCTAGTTTACACAAACAACTAGGTAAGTACTCAAGTAAAAACTAGGTACCTAGTTGTTTGAATAGCCGCTAAAATTCGTCACTATCATATAACTCGGTGAGTACGAGAAACTGGCTTCAGTACAAATATTTCACTTCCCTGCGAGACGCTCTTCGCTCTCGACGCCTGATTAACGCAAGGGGCTTATTTTGTACGGGAAAATATGGTAGATGGTAAATATGATGTACTCGCGTACGAAACGACGAACGAAGAGGGCCGTGCTACCGTAATGGCCGTTGGATGTGCATGTTGTACAATAATGAATACGTGTTAGCGGTTATTTAAAGTTCTGTTTCGCTAAAAAGCAGTGCCACTATCGAGTACGAGTACGTACCAAAGTAAAAGTAGGTACCTAGTTGTTTAAATAGCCGCTAAAATCCCTACATTATCATATGACATGCACATCCAATAGCCCATTCGGTATCCACGCTGTCGTCGTATCTTGATGCGAGTGCACATTTTTAGCATTTACCATATTTTCTCATACAATCTTAGCCCCTTGCGTTAATCAGGCGTCGAGAGCGAAGAGCGTCTCGCAGGNAAATATTTGTACTGAAGCCAGTCTCTCGTACTCACCGAGTTATGTGATAGTGACGAATTTTAGCGGCTATTCAAACAACTAGGTACCTAGTTTTTACTTGAGTACTTACCTAGTTGTTTGTGTAAACTAGGTACTTACCTAGTTAGAAACTAGGTAAATTTTACTTACTTTTACTTACCTAGTATGCAAACGCCCAACACTGCATACGTCAATGGCAGCTCGGTCCATATCGATAATAAATCCTTTTAAAGTTTACACCGTCAACGCATGTCTGATACTATGAAAAATTCCCTGGCTTTTCTTTAGCCTTCTCTGCTACTTTGTAGAGATATGAGGTAAAACGCGCTCCGTGATGTTAACATTCATTGGAAGAAGGTGTAAATGGCATTAAAGTTTAAAATGTCTCAATACCAAATTGAATGACTAAATTTTTTACTTTATTTAACTTTTTAACTTGATTGGATTTAACAAAGACAATTGCAGCGTCCAGTAGTGCACTCTCTGAAAAATTTAACGTCAGCTAAAATTTTGAATGTATTCATTTGATTTGGCCTATTCCAAAATCCACAGGTGTTCATTTTGCGTTACCGGCAGACAGTTATTAATTCATGTTATGAAATTCAGGGATGAGAGCGGTCTGACAAAAAAACCGATCGTGCTCGCTTGATTTAGTGCCCTAAATTACAAAGTTAACAGAAAGTCTTATTTTTTTCGAGTCCACGAGGTGAAGCTTGCTTATTCCTCTTTCATAAAGGAAATTTCCCTAAACGCAGGAACTGATGTATATCCAATGAAGTCATTCGCTTCTGCATACACGTTAACCCTGAGTAAATAATGTTTATCGAATAGATTAACCGGAATGGACGTGTAGGCTAAAAGTGAAGGGCCGCTGAAAATGGCTCGGACTCGATTTACTGTAGTTGAAACAATATCCTGATAATTAAAGTATAAATTGAAACATTAAGGAGAAACTGGAAGTTTCTAAACTCAAAACAGTACAATTTTTTGCAGGAATTAGTGATGGGCGGCTATATGGCTTCGAGCACGTCGATATTATGTCTACAAATAGATCTTGATATACTTGACAATTGGCCTCAACTCTGTCGAGCAACTATCAGCATCAAAGGATCATTCCAATCCCGGCAAACCGATGGTAGCGGTAATATTATATGCGAACAAGTAAGTAATTCCAGCAATTTAAAGTTTACTGCCTTGTTTTATGTCCTATAATTATAGGATGAGAAGGTGATGATGAGTTGTATGGCACAGTGTCGTGCCCGACTGCTTAAAGACTTGTGCAATTGTACGCCGACCAGCTGGCCGACGATCGCTCCTTTATCGTTCAATGGTGAAGAATGCACGTTAACGCGCTACCGTACTTGTCTCAAATTCAACATATCTGATGAATCATCATGCACGGACGAGTGTCATCGATTGCCGCCATGCAACCGAGTCGACTACGGACTTACTCAGAAGAACTTTCCCGATTTTATAGGTCCATATTGCAATTTCAACAGGATATTTTTCATTAACCATCACCTGCTCTTCAAAGCATTAGTTTCCCCTGAAGCGCAGAAAACTATTTTTGACTGAATTGAAGTTCCAATTGCAACTATAAATTCTCTTTGCTATGTTGATTTATTGTTGCAACAGTAACTCAAAGAAACAGTCATAAATTTGTCCCGCGCGATATAATGTTGATGAGATTGTGGGTTTGTGGGATAGCCCACTATGATTAGATTGCTAAAGGGGCATGAAATTCAATGATAAAGCCGAGGGAATAACTCGAGCCAAAAATGTTTTTGGAAACTTAGCAAAAGTGAATCATTTTAAGCAAAGCATTCTCGGGGTAAAACGAAGTTTTTGGTATTTATGGGATCGGTCAACCAAAGAATTCCTTAATTTTTAGGGTCTTTGTTACTAAAGAGCTATTTCTATAAGCCATTAAGAACTAAATATGTGGTCGAACACTCTCAGTCTTGATCAGTAATAGCACCCTCGTTTGACTGGATAGTAAGACAATGCATGGTTTTGACCGTAGGTGCAATTCGTTGGCTACGAGTTTGAAGGTTACTAGGCAACCGCTTCTTTGTTGACGTATCAGCAAAACAAAAATTTTACTAAACAATCAACTTACTCGTCGCCAATACATTGACGATGCGGTGAATAACCATGGATATCTTAATTTACCCAACCTTAAGCTGAGTATTGTGAAACCAACTCTCAATTTTACAGTCATTAACTGAGCATTAGTTGCGCGTGATGATAATGTGGCGATAACGATGAATTGCTTCTCACATAATTCACCCTCCCCCCATTTCTCATTTGTTTCGTGAGACATTCCGCATTAAAGAATTTCGCCTGATTTCGAAAAATGCCTGTTTTTACGATTCCTATTTCACTAGAAAATAGCGCCACGATGAGCTCTTTTTTTTTAGACTAATTATGATATACGCGTTAAGGTTTATATATTTTTTTATCTTTGAAGCGTCTGAACACCTCCATCTATTATCTGACCTGATTCAGGAAAGGAAGCCGGAGACTTCATAGGAAAAGGAATGCGAGTGGAACTGATCATCGACTCACTAACCTACTCAATGTTCACAGAAAAGTTGCGCTACACAACATCAGATTTTATCGCCGACCTGGGCGGTGCGCTCGGCTTCTACGTGGGCATCGATTTTCCGTTCCTCATTGAGGCAAGTATTTCATAACATGATTAAATTGTTGAACCGCATGCGTCGCAGCGTATTGACAACGAATTCATCAGTGACAAGCGATAGTTTTCGTGGTATAACAAATATTCACTGAAGGTTTGGGGCGAATGAAAAAATCGAAGCAGCTATTTACTGCATGCTATTCCACAGAATCATTCAGAACGCCGCATTCAAGCATGTATGGAACAGACACCCAAACCAGATCGGGGGTTTATGCGTCCCTCACCATTTCCTCACTGAGATGTGCCTAAACTTTGGGCTTTTTTCAATCAATTGCAGCCTCTAAGATCTGTGTTCTATAGGTTGAATATCAAATTTCAGCTATATCGATATCATCCCGTGTCAGAAGGGTTAAGTATGTCCTGCTGAAGCTAAGCTATAAGTGCTAGAGTTAAGTGATGAATCCAAGTCCGGCTGGAAATGACTACAAAACTCTTTGGAAGTCTGTCTGTATAATCTCAGCAAAGCAAAGACTTAGTAAACGTCGGTGAATTACTACTTAGTTAAAGATTCCCACATGAAACTCAGTATGATTATTTTCTTCGGCTTCTATATTCCAATGAGTTTATTTTGGAAGATGTTTACTATCTTACCGCATCGGATTTTTTCAAGAAAGCATATATTGAGCACTTCTTTCATCGAGTTCACTTTAAAGTCAGCACTTGGTAATAAATATCCTTCTCAAAAGAATTTGGTGAAATGTTGGTACAGTTATTCTTATCGAACTCAGTGATTAAAAATCGCGTGAAAATGTTTCGGCTTACTGTCAAATAATACCACTAGACTAGATCTTACTATACCGAGTTTATCGAGTGGTCTGATAAAATAGCATAGTGCTTTATTCGATCAGCGACTGCTAATCGGACTTAATTCTTGCCGCATACATTGATGAAATTCACTTTGAATTGGCTTTAGGCTTTTTTCGCCTTATTGTCGCTCGTTTACACTATTTGGAGCCGACTCAAGAAATATCGATTGAAAATGCTGCAAACTGCGCCTACTTTACCACCACGAGAGCAAAAGAATGAAGAACAAAAAGTTGAAACGGCGTCTCGTCGTCGAAAATCCGTCACTACTGTTCGTCATTCGTGATTTGTATTTCTTTCCATTATGCTTAATCTTCACGGCGTAGTTTTGAAAATATTGATATATGTACTTCTTAATGTCGGAAAATTATTGTCGGTGTTTTCATTGTTCCGCAGTTAAGCTCCTTCTTTTATTATGAGATTACAACCGTGAAAACGGCGAACATACGCAACAATATCAGTCCCACGCCAATGCCCGGGAGTGTTTGCAAATTTTCATTGACAGTGTCGTCATAACTACATAAAGATAGGTAAGAATGAGCCCTAAGTATGAGATTGAAATCGGTATCAATTTTTGGTTGGTCTCCGCCAGCTTGCACTGGAAGTTTAATAGCCGGGGGGCAGACGTGGCTCGGGGCAGTGGTCGCAGCCGCCGTCCGGACCAGCCGGTCCCTTTGGTCCCTTCGGACCAGCGCCTCCTTCCTTGCCGGGGGCGCCGGGGGCACCAGCGTCTCCGTTTGGTCCTGAAAATATCGTCATCATATAGAGAGGGCGCACGAGGACAGTACGGAAGGTTTTCCGTCATTGTGACTACTTCATGTAGCATATTTTAGATTAAGTTGGATGCGATGTGATAGCGACCGAGTGAAAGAGAATGTTATTGTTGGCAAAGTATATTGTATTGAAAGAGTGGAGGCAGTTGAACAGCGGGGTAGCCTATCAACGCTATATGAATTTGTATACGCAAAATTTGGTTAGATGTGATAGGGCAAAACACTATTTTCGCGTCACATAACGTTCACTTTGCCCATTATTTTTTAAACCTAAACTTAGAAATATTAATTCGAAGCAGACATTATACACTGAACGATGCGATTTTCGGTGTGTTCACGACTGTATGCCTCTCTGTTTCGTCAACAGAGATTCGCGCCAGTATTGAAGCCGTGTGTGAATTCGTGGTAATAAATTAGTAATGAAGGGCCAAGAATGCGAAAGATCATACCGGGCGGGCCGTTCGTGGTGCCGGCGTCCTTGCCGGGCTGTCCCTTGGGGCCGGCGGGTCCAGCTGGTCCGGCTGGTCCAGGGGGTCCTTAAATAGATTCAATACTGCTCTGATGTTTGCATGGAAGATAGTTTAAAAAACAAACCAGCTGGTCCAGCGACGAAGACGTTCTTGCCGGGGGCGCCGATAGGTCCCTTGCCACCTTCTCGTCCTGGACGTCCGGTCGGTCCGGCTGGGCCATTTTGACCTCGTTCGCCTTTCTGAATCAAGACACTTTAGAGCTACAGTGGGGGGGGGGGTTACTTGGTGCTAATGACCTGGTGACTGAATTTGATCTTCTGAGTTCAGACGTTCAAAAATACAATAAATCCACATCGAAATTTCAGTTTATCTTTCCCTGGTTAGCTAATTTTCCCCCGTTTCTGTTTGATGCTGTTATTGTTTCGATTGTTTTAAAAAAAATGGATTAGCAAAAAGGCTCAACATGGCGAAGGATACACCCCTGACTATTGACATACACAATGAAATATGTTAAGTGTTTCCCAGAGCCGTATCTATAAATAGCAATAGCTTCGTGCAATAAATGACGGACGTTATGTGATACAGAGAGAATTTTAGTGAAGGCCGTTTTTCAAAGAGATCACCCAATGGAAAAACTTTTGCTTCGAGTCACTATATTCTCCCCATCTATCGACGAGCTCTGCCCAAGTGTGCTTTAAGATCAAATGCGAAGAAGAAATTTGACACCAACCTTGCCGTCGTTGGCGCGTTCCGAAGGCGATCCCTTGGGGCCGGGTGGGCCTTTGGGTCCCATTGCACCGCATGGGCCTGAAACACAAGAGAATATTATTCGATGCATAATAAGAAGGCATTGTAGAATAATGTTGAAAAATGACTCATATGTATAGTGCAAAGCTGTTCGAAAAAGCGCTTCTTCTTACAATATTTTATTTTCGCAGTATACTGCGCATTTGACTACATAATGAAAGGAAAAAGCACAAATTTGAAAACATAATTATTTATCGTGTGAGTAGTTTCGCATACACCATTTCCTGTCCCTTTTTCAAATATGCCGCATGCGCAGATTGGCTGTGATTAGTGTCTTTAATATTACGTATGGCGCACTTTCTGCCCGCCAAAACGTAATAACGTATGAATGTAAAGTCTAACCTGGTGGGCCTGGTGGGCAGATGATGCACGGCTCGGGCTTGGGGCCGAGTGGCGGGGAGACAGATCCATCTTTTCCAGGCTTGCCAGGAGCTCCAGCGCCGCCATCCTTACCGTCGTTGCCGTTCGGTCCCGGTGGGCCGGCTGGTCCGACAGGGCCCTATCAAATCATTCGATTACGGTCACGTAAATCACTTCTTAACAAGAGCGCATTTTATAAAATTATTGTTGCTGCAAAACTGTGGAATTGCAGGCGCAATTTAAATTGCTCGGAAAATTAAAAAAGAAGTAATTACCACTCTTGCAATTTCACAATTTTGTTTTATGAGAAGACATAAGACGCCATTATCATCTAACGCTACCTGGTGGCAAGTGCAGCAGCTGCTGTCGGGCGTTGGGTTGATGATGGGTGGACCGTATCCACCGTTGGAACCACCGGGTGGTGCTGGTGGGGCATAGTCGCCTTGGGCGCCGCCGCCCGCGCCTCCTTCAGGTACCCATTGGCCGAACAGCCAGCTGCGCTTGGCGCGGTCAGACTGCTTCGTCGACTGCAGAGCGAACATCTGCTGCCACATATCGCGAGAGCGGGCCTGAAACAGGAATAGTTATTTTTCAAGTACGGTCTGGTGTAAATATGTGAGCTATTATGATCTCGTATTCAATATTAGAGGGCGTACTTGCACTATCATCTATGGCTGAGATCACGTTTACTGGCTTTTCACAAATATGGTCGAGTTAAATGAGGGTGCGAATGCTAGGTTTATGAGTAGTTCATATCTCAGATTAATATTTTCTCAAAATCGTGTGGTAAATATCAGAGCCCAAGACTGATCATTATTAGATTATAACTTTCTCCCTAACAGATAAGAGAGAACACGCACACATTCGCTCAAATATTCTACCTGAGCACGATTTCACTAGTCTTAACAAACAACATTGAACAAACCTTGCAGAAGTCGGCCTCGGCCATCAAGTGGCTCTGGAAGTTTTGTACGTAGTTGTACAGCATGGGCAGGGTGACCACGGAGGCGATCACGGCCACCGTTGAGACGACGACGGCGACAAAGGCCACTCGGCGCATCTGCCGATGTTCCTCCGATTCCTTGATCGAGTCCATCATGTTCGTCGTCTTCTGCTGAAGGCGGATGACCGAAAGAGATGGACTTCGAAGTGGAGTCGAGACTGAGCTGAAGACCCTTTGTCTGACTGTCCATTTTATAGAGAACTCATTTTGGGTCGATTAATTGAAGATGGGTCAGACGCGAGTTGCAGATGTCGAGATCGGAGACCTTGCACGTCGCATCAAATCGACACCTGCGCATCACTCCTCGATCGCGTCTACAAATGAGTCCACTCTACCACCGCACGCCATAGGCCGAAGTCTAGTTATTCCCACAGTCCTCGCGTCGTCGCCGCCCAGATTCCAATCTTTATCGTCCTGACATTCCTTAATTGTTTTCGCCACCTACCTCGGCCATATCGTTTTCTTGTCGAAATGTGTCATCACGAGAGCAATTACGGGCAGTCGTGGCGTGTGTCTCTGGTGGTTAATTTTCGAGACAGAAAATGACTTTTTTACGACAATGGTGTCGTCTAAGAGGTGCTGCCCTTATCTTACGTGTCGCGCGCTGTCCTCAATTGTAGAATCTGATAAAATCAACCGGCCTAATTTCAACTGTTCGACTTTGTGAATCCTCAATTCTTATCAGCGAACATGTTGGATCAAAATGTAGTAGCAAACAGTTAGGGCTGGTGTTATCAAAGAGAGTCTTCTTTATTATCTAATAACAATACTGACATGAAACTGAGGTAAAAGGAAAACTGCAAAGTATCTTCGTATGAGCGCGCGCGCGATGATTAGGCGTCAAAATATCGAGGGGGAAATATCGAAGGAAAAATTTCGAGACTGAAAAAATATCGAGAGAATTATTATCGAGATGCTTATTTTCCGGTTTTACTTTCACACTTCCATACAGTTACCGAAGATGAACAGAAGTAAATACATATATGCAAATGAAGACAAAATAATAGTGAAGCAGCGATTGAGCAATAAGCATTTGCAGCAACATTGGAGCATAAGAGTTATAGAAAGCTTAATGAAACAAGTAAAGGACTCGCTGCCGTGAGGTTCCCCCCCCCCCCCCTAATCACGATAACTATCATCTCCGGTCCGCCGCACTCCAAATTCTTTGCCCAAATGACTAAAACCGAATTTACGTCACTAACCCTGAAACCGTTAGAACCATTCGGTTTCTATCGGAAGTCGTGGATAGGCTTACAAAATATCAATAGTTGCACTGGCTACTTATTAACGGATACTGACAATAATTTTTTTGCGGCTTGCTTCGTTCTAACAAAAGTAAAATTTGCGTTACTAATGTGTGAAACTAACACATCAGTAGCTATAAAATATAGAGATGGACAGAAATTGGTGGCTTCAAGAGCGGCGCATCACTCCCACATCGGATACAAAATTAACGACCTTTCCTAAAATATTGATCAATCCCTTTATCACACCTTTACCTAAAGCTTCTATTGAACTGTTAACTTACTTGCAATGCGAGAGTCTGATCGAATTTTATTAACGGTAGCAGTCACAGCACACTGAGTCCTTCCTTTTTTAAAATATCGCTCGCTTATGAAAAAAAACCGGAAAATACGCGTCTCGATATTTTGACGGTATTTAAATCCTTACAATTCAGGATACAAATTAGATGGATAAAATGAGGGGGAGAGTAAAACAATTAGTAATGAGAGTACTGTGGGGTTTTCATTCTAAAAAAATGCCCTATACCTTTAGTCTCTAGGCGACTTTGGCATTTGTAGATTTTTCTCATTGACTAGGGAACACATTGGGTCGGTTTCACATCGCGCACTTTAGCTAAAGTCGTACTTAACGCAATGATAAAGTATGGCCCTTAAGTACGATAGTAGCTAAAGTACGCGATATGAAACCGATCCAATGGTAGAACTTTTGAAACTAATGGTGGCAGACTTAAAGACCCGTCTTCGCCCTTCGAAACTCTGAGGGTCTTCCTCTCAGAGCCAGTTGGCAGCGTTGAAGATGCAGCGAAGATCACTTTCAATTCGTTGAAACGTCGCCTTTCTTCGGAGAGAGAGAAGATAAAGGAGATTAATTGATAGAGGCAAGCAAGGTAGCGAGAAGATAAGAGAGCAAGACAAAAGAGAGCGAGAGCGAGCGAGAGAAAGAGAGCGAGAAAAGACAGAGAGCGCGCGAGAGAGGAGCAGACGACAATGACTTGAAACTAAACGGAAGCTAGCCGCGATGCATGCACCCCACGTCATTGTCTCCAAAATTTGCATAATTACTGATTATGCCGCGCGTGTCCTGTGTGTCGTGCGTTCCGTTATCATAAATCGATTACGATGATAGCGATGAACTTATGGCCTACCGTACCATTTACAATACATATTGTCCTCTTAGTTTGGAGACGTAATGCCTCTAAGCGATTTACTCTAATGCAACCGAAATTGTTCGATTTATTTTTTGCGGTTCCTGTCCCAATAAGCCGATTAATCGAGCTGAAATTAATGCCAAAATGTGCTAAGCAATCAAAACTAACGTTCCGCGCTACTTAATTCGCTCAACTCTCGAAAAGAAAAAAACGCCAAACGAAATCGTGAAACGTGCAATATTCGAAGCGAAATTCCCTGCGAATAAGCGACGGACGTAGAAAACTGATGCGTCCATTCGAATCACCGACCCAAATTAGACCTGATTCGATCATTTTTAGCGCCTACAGATGTCTGCTTCCATGCGAAAACATGACGGTTTACGTTCTCACCCACACTTTTGCTCTGCCCATAATACCCAATTGCGCGCGCTTCGCGCGCGCAAAAATAGGTCTTATATTTTTAAGCTCTAAGCGAGTTCGCATATGTCAATTTAGTCCCGTTAACAAGTGAACGCGCACACTATTGATATGAATAATATAAGAATCTTTTTGGGGTGCGAATTCCCTTAAATCCATATCAATGCTGAAGTTATTATTAATTTCTCATAATTTCGTAAATAACGTTATTTTTTCGATTAATGACACATTATACTTTCGAAGCGAGGCAACATACCATATCAACCAGTGTTGCAACTCAAGTTTGTTAACTTAGTTATTTAACTTAGTTAAAAACTTAGTAATAGTACTAAGTAACTAACTATATTTCGAAAAAACTTAGTACTAACTAAATAACTAACTACGTTTTAAAAAAACGAGTTTAACTAACTAAATAACTAACTATGTTTCCAAAGAAACTTAGTTGCAACACTGCTATCAACAATAGGTGCTGAATTTAAGTTACTCGTTAACAATTCGTTATATCATATAAGAACCTTAGCGAGTGACAATCACTAAAAATTTGATATCGCTAGCTGGTCTTTAACTTTATTTAATGATAATCCTTCGTTTGTTCATCATTTCAGAAGAATATATGAAGGACCCTATCGATTATACAAGGAATTAAAGGAAAGCAATAGTCTGAGGTGTGCACAAGTCGTTGTTTAAACATTACAATACACTAAATTCTTAGTATCATTAAGCGCATGCGCTAACACATGAAATCTTACTGTGAGCATGACTAGCCACGCACACATTGCAGTAAAAAACACTTGCTTACATTAAGCAGAAACAACACAAAGCATTGTTTTGAACAATCTAATTAACAGTAAATAGATTTCCACGTTACAAATGGAGCTTGAATTTCAGTGCTAAAAACTGCTCAGATGATATATGAATTTTTTTAGTATAATTGTTTTCATCTTTAGCAGCAACAATATGTCGTTTAATTACATCAATTCTGTCAGTATTACCGACCGTGCAATTGTCGCGTGCTTCTGCCAAAAATTTTTCCAAAATAACTTTATTTGGCATAATTGTATCTCCTGCATCGATGATTAGTTGACGAGTGTCAGCAACCATTTGAGCTAAACGCTTATCTTCATTAATAAACTGCGTTCCAAGAAATTTCAACAGTTGAAGCGCCGAAAAATTATTTTCATCGATCTTCATATTACAGAGTAAAGCCATTTGTCTCGCTGTAACTAGCCGTTTTTCTTTTTTGAGCTCATAAGCATATTCCACACCTCTATGCTTAGACCAATGACAGCGACCAGGACAAATTGTGCATCCTGAGCGAAGCTGTGTACTTTTCTGTTCAGCTGTTGGTTTATAGAACAGCAAACCTTCTGAAAGTGAGACAGAGTCATATATTGTTCCACTACCAGGGTTAAACCTCGAACCCAGGGTATCTGACGGATATAAGGATTTCACCCAAAAAGGAGATCTGTTTGAACAAGCTCTGATTAACACAGCTGTATACGTTTAGAAGGAATATGTATTGGCCATGCAAACACTCCAGACACCTGAATCTACTGCAAGCAAATTGCGCATAAACGTGGATTTCTGTCGATCAATTGAGTTACGCGTTCAAACCACGAACTCTACACGAAATTGTGCCATATATATTTTTATGTGCCTTGATATTTCGCCACTGGTGCTTGTCTACGTTCTCGGGAGCATCTCTCTCTCCAAATACAGCTTATCTGTCATGTCTATGCCATAAAGTTAAACCTCAAAAATGCCTGGACATTCGTTTGCATATAATTCTACACAAACAATTAGGGGCAGTAACTTATTTTTATTATTGCAAGTAAGTATCATTTTAACCCTTTATGTGGGGAGCGAGAATAATTAGTTATAGATTCCGGTTCCGGTTCAGGAATATTAGTACCAGGTACACATACAAGATAGCCCATAAGTCACCAGACGACTTTGGTTTGTTAGAACTCCGCGAAAATGTAACCGATTTGAATGCCGTTTTTTGCATTTGATAGAGCAACCTCTAATTTAGATTTTCTTTATTCGATCTTCAAAATTAGTCCAATATTCGTTACTCTGTGTCACTTTAAAAATTTTCGAGATTTCGCACAAATTTTGGGGTACAACACAAAAGTAACCCTACTTTGATTGCTTATAACTTTGTGAAAACGCAACGAAATTCAATGCTATTTTTTGCATCTTATAGAGCTCTATTTAACTTAGATTTCCTTTTTTGAATCATATAAATCCGATTACAATTACTCTTTAATAATCTTTCAAAAGAAACTCACAATTTCACATTTTCACTGTATCCGGGGCGTATGGTCTGTTTACGTTAAAAAAAACGAGAAAGGCGCGGAACTGCGGAATTGTGAGTTTCCGTTGAAAGATTGTAAAATGAGTAATTGTAATCGGACTTATATAATTGAAATAGGAAATCTAAGTTAAATAGAGCTCTATAAGATGCAAAAAATAGCATTGAATTTCGTTGCGTTTTCACAAAGTTATAAGCAATCAAAGTAGGGTTACTTTTGTGTTGTACCCCAAAATTTGTGCGAAATCTCGAAAATTTTTAAAGTGACACAGAGTAACAAATATTGGACTAATTTTGAAGATCGAATAAAGAAAATCTAAGTTAGAGGTTGCTCTATCAAATGCAAAAAACGGCATTCAAATTGGTTACGTTTTCGTGGAGTTCTAACAAACCAAAGTTGTCTGGTGACTTATGGGCTATCTTGTATTGTTTTGTGTTGACGTACCTCCATCTACCGCCGAACCGTCTAATATTTGATCTGGATATGGAAACGCCATCAGTTGCATAGCACTACACCACATTTTATCTGCATTGAGCTCAATCCGACACTTATGGTGGCATATAATTTGACATTCCGTGCATATGGTTGAATGACTTCCAGGTGGCAGCTGATATTTTTTCCGATCAAGAAGGAACATAAAAAAAATAAAATGTTCATTTCCATCGATTGAAATCATGTTTTTCTTGATTGAGTTCAATTGTTGGCATATAACGGTAATTCGAATGATTTGATCGTGAAAAGCTGCAGAAAAGAGACGCAGGCTTTCGCTAACTCGTTCTTTTTTGAAGGAAACCAGGTTCACTTTCTCAGGGCTACTTGCTTCAAAAGGACTGACAGGATAAATGAACTGATCATGCTTGACGTCCGTATCTTTTCCTTCATCTGAAATTTGATATTGCAAATAAGTGTACAATATTGTTTTGGCGTGAGAATTTCTCACGCCAAAACAATGGGTAATTTCTCAGAGTATGACTGCCACGTTAACGATGTTACGACTCTATGGAGTTCGATTTTGAATTTCTTTTTCAAGACTGTACTCACTTCAATTCTACTAGAACTTCGAATGTCTTATTGTTGAGTCCGCATTTAAAATCATAATATAGTGAAGGCAAACGCCTCAGACACCTGAGTTTATTTCAAGCAAACTGCGCATAAACTTGGATTCCTGTCAATTATTAAAGTTCTGCGTTCAAACAGCGAATTTTGTAAGAAATTATGCCAATCCATATTATTACGTGCTGTGACATTTCGCCATTGATGCTCATTTAACCTGTCGGGAGCATCTCTCTCTCTCCAAAGATAGCCTGTCTGTCAAGCCAGCGATATAAATCGAAACCTCAAAATCGGTTAGACATTCGTCTATATAAAATTCTACTTAGAGAATAAGGATCTGTAACCTATTTTAACTATTATATGTATCATTGTGACTCTTTATGTGAGGAGCGCGATTAATTAATTAAAGGTTCTGGTTTCAGTTCAGGATTATTAGCACCGGGTACACATATTCTATATAGTACAATTTTGGGGTATTATGAGAAGAGAAATCAGAATTGAATCTGAATAAAAAATCCATAACACCGGATTATGAAATGTAGCGTGTTGCATGGCAACAGATCCTCTGTTGCTATGCAACCCAAGTGCGAGAGCGTCCTTTGTCATAAATCTGTGGGCGGAGTTTCGTATTATCAACGAACTGTTGAAGCTTCCACAGAAAAAACGATATGCTTTTGCTCACTTTCATTATTCTAAGATTCTCCTACGCCAAATGCTCATTTTGTGCTAAAATTTTCAATAATTGGATTCCACCCTCAGCCTTAAATAAATAGTGCCTATAATGAAGTGAAAATCGCGCTTAGTTTCGTATCTTGCCAGAATTCGAACAGTTTACTTGAAATAGACTCAGGTGTCTGGGGCGTTTGTGTTCACTATAGCTCTGTTTCGAGGATTACGATTCGGTAAAGTAAGAGCTAACGAAATATCAGTAACATCATCGTTGCTGCTTTTTGTAGATACCGCATTAGTAGGGCTCAAAAGGAGCCTCCCTGGCGGCCTTCTCACAAAATGCTACGAGAATGGATGAATTTACGACTTATGCCAGAATCTGTTTTAGCCAGCTGGCTACAAAGCGTAGTACAATATTCTTTTAGTGATAAAGTTTCTTAAAATATTGCAACCTTTTATTTTAAAACTCTCATGGAATAATATTATAGTAAATGTGTACCCTTTGGTCGTGGAGTATGGGGCATTATATCTTTATACCAATCTTGATGATTTGGATAACGATCGGCTAAAAACTGAAGTGCTCCCATATAGTTATCTTTATACTGCAGTAAAGGATTAAATTCGGGATTGTTTGCGTCGTTAATTTTCGCAGCTAATTCAAGTTGATAGTCCAACTGGCCCACCCGAGATTTCCAGTTTGGCGCCTGTGAAGTTTTCTCGTACGTTATCAAGCTTTGTATATAACTGATCTCCGTTATATGCTTCGGAAACATTGCATTTTTTTCTAATTGCTGCATGCAATGCTTTATCATTTCCACATGCTCTTGGATCTCAATCTGGATATTTAACATGTCACTTGCAAGCTTCTCAAGCATGACTTGGGTTTGATTTTTGCTCTCTTCAGCGCTTCCATATTTTTCCTTTAGATCTTCTCTGGTTTCGTCGACCTGAACGATTTGTGATTTGTATACCCATGATTCAAGCTCATGTCTTTTCGAATGACACTTCTGAGGACAAACCGAACATGCGCCTTTAATTGCTCGACAAAATAAATTTGGGAATTTAACGTTACATCGGAAACAATTTTCGTGACATGTTCTTTGGCAAGATATGCAATTAACTGCTTTATACTGTCCTTTATTTAATGGAAACTTCTGAAAAATTTCTTTCATCGTTGTAAAGGTAAAATCCCGATTTTCTTCAATGTCTTTTTTGTGTTTGTTGATAGCTTGTAAATCTTCCTCCATAAGCGCCAGGTAATTTAACGCATTCTTGGTTTTGATTTCGAGTTCTTTAACATTCTCTTCAATTCTAACCCTGTCTTCTAACACATCGTTACTCATTTGCAAACTTTGTGGTTTAAGTTTCGAAAGTGAACTAAAAAAGTTAGCAAAACTTTCCATTGCATCACACCACAGCTCTTTTTGATAAGCGTCGTTTTCTTTTTCAAAAAACGCACTATTATTAAATTTGAAGTGAAGTGTACTATTAATACCAGCTTTTTTTACTGCTGCCAGTGCGGGCGGAAGAGAACGGTCGCAAAATGTCAATAATAGAACGATATTTTCGACCATGTTGTTGCCCAAGAGCGAAATAGCGCTATTGAGTACATATCGAGTTGCTTCCGTTAACTTACTTTCTGTGCCTCTAACTACCAAACAAACCGCATCTAGGCGGTCCAGACCGCCCGGTCCAGCTTCTTTGAACCATTCATGGATAAGGTTAGTGATTTCCCTGTCTCTACTCACTCCTGTAGTATCATTAAACCCTGGGGTATCGACAATAGTTAACCGGTAGTCTAATATTGTGTTATTTAATACGTATGCGGTGACCCATTTCGTCATGCTTCTCGTTTCATCTCGACTAGGATTATCCTGTAACTCTTCATCTTCTGATACAAGACGAAACCGAAAATCGTCGTCCTGCTGAACTTCATAAAGATAGTTAGCCATACAATTGAGCAATGTCGTTTTGCCGAAACCTGTTCCACCAACTAATAGTATTACTTTATCGCGCTGAATTCCTTTGATCTGACCTCCAATGATATATTTTCGAACTCCTCCTTCTTCACCAGTTGCAAAATTTACGACTCTCTTAGCCTCTGTCACTTCAAATCGTTTTGGAACGAGAACAGACTTTTTCCATTTAGTGTCATCTGCTTTTTCTGAGTCAAGTTTCAAGTCAAACAAGGACCTTCTGTCTTTGGCTGTGGTTTTAACATTAAGAGGCGCCTTATCAAACGAGCGCATTACGCCCCATTGCGTCGTAAACTGCAGCTCAATTTGATAATTTGTAGAAGGTTGCAAATGTGTTATAGTGAGTGGTTCAAATTTAGTCTTCTGATCAATTTTAAAAGTTACAATATTTTTGTGATTTTCACCTTTTTTGTTATGATATACAATTACTTCTGAAATATGGTTGTAATATTCATCATCCGTATTCCACGATAGAGTTATGAAAGTTGCTTCCGTGGTATTTATCTTGATATCAATCATTCGAGGAAACACTACTTTTGTGTGTGCTCTAAATTTTTTGCAAACTACCTCCACACATGACTTTGTTACGTCGAAGTCGGGGTTATCATTGGCGTCTTTTTCAGCAAAGCTTGCCACAAAGTCGCATTTGTTTGCATTTTCACGGACAGATACAAATGCTATAAAGGCATCTAGTGTTTCTTCAATTAATTCCATTTGATCTGGATCGTCAAACCATTTTGCCTTTGACTGAACAGTAGCGTCCGTTCCAACTGGCGGATCTTTGAAAAATGCCTCAAGCATTTTGTTATCACTTCCACGATAAAAAGCGAATCGTAATTGCACCTCAATCAAAAGCTTGCCTCTTTTCGAAAAACTGTACGCGTCGTTTTCCGTTTTCAATAGCACTTTATGACGTTCCAAATCTTTCACAATACTATTTATTTGCTCAATTTCTTCTTTATAGTCATCGCACATCTTCTGTAATGCTAGCTTGCCAAGTATTGAGTTATCCCAACTTTTAATAAACTGCAATGAAAGTGTTCATGTTATTAATAGTCGAATAAGTGCATATGATATTGCAATATACAGGGTGAACCAAATAATTTTGCACTTTCTGAATTTTTAAAACTGCAGCGGTAGGAACCAACAGCCTTTTTAGGTCGAGTGAGCTCACTCGACCAAAAGTCCATTCCAAACTTTTCAGTCGGTAGGAACCAACGTTCAAACGACCTCTTTCGAGCGAGCTCACCTCGAAAAATTTTCGAGACAGCGGGCACGCCTCAAAAATACTAGAGCGACCTTATGCAGCGAAAAATATGCCTGATACTGTACAAACTGCACCGAATTGCACCGCATACAGGCACAAATTCACGAGACACATACACATTTCTTAGGCTTAGTAGTGACACATTAGAAGATTAGAGAGCACACGTCATAAATTGCTCTTATTGTTCAAAATGGCGGACTCAGCCCGCCACATCCATTCCGATATCTTGATATCTTGAACATCACTGCGAAGGAGCAAACGTCTTTTAATGCTCTGTTTGTTTAAAACGGTGGATTAACCCGCCATATCCATATCGACATCTCCGTTTCATGAATATCATTGAGAGACAGGTCGCTTTAATCGCGGCTCGCTCGACCTAACGATCGAGTGAGTTGGTTCCTACGAAGTGTCGTTCGACCGAGCTCGCTCGAACCGTCGGTCGAGTGAGCCCTCGTTCGACCGAGCTCACCCTAAATTTTTCGGGTGATTGGTTCCTACCGCTGCTGTGCATAGACTGAACGGATTTATGTATATTTTTGTTTTTACAATCCCCACGCTGGGGGAATTTTTTTGGCTTACAAACTAATGATCCTAAATCTAGGGGTACCCACTTATTTTGTTGTTGTTAGCGCCAGTGATTTCAGTTATTATTTATCTTTGCTTTCTCTCGATCAATTCCTTTGTGGTGGACTGGTATGATTTACGTCTTTCGCCCGCATAGGTGAGGGTTCGATTCCCAATAATGAAAATTATGGAGTCGTTGGTTTTGCCGTTTTATTGCTGTGTAATTAGTCTAATTTAAATTTTTTTATAATTTTTTAATTAATAATTCTTAGTCAATAATTGAAAAAAGGGATTTTGAAGGAAATTGAATTGAAAAATGAGTTTAAAATTTTGAGAAATGCATGGCACATAAAGTTCCATTACTGGGAATCGAACTCGAACCATCGAGAGTGGGAGACTTAATTCCTACCACTGCACCACAAGAGAATTGATCGAGAGAAAGCAAAGAAAAACAATAACTGAAATCATTGGCGCTAACAACAATAAAATAAGAGCGTACCCCTAGATTTAGGGTCATTAATTTGTAATCCAAAAAAATTCTCCCAGCGTGGGGATTGTAAAAAAAAAAATACACAGAAATCCGTTCAGTCTATGCAAATTATTCAAATTCAAAAAGTGTAAAATAATTTGGTTCATCCTGTATGATTAAAAAACTGAATATGAATCAGTCACAAAAAAGGTACAGCTAATCACTTATTCAGAGTAAATTTGAATAATTTAACTTAAAAATTGACAATGGGCTCAGTTTCTTACAGCCCACGAGATAACATATAGGGTGGGCTACATAAAACTGTAAATCTTTAAATCAATGCTGTTCCTCTAATTTTTTATTGGATTTAGAGCTCAAATTTGGTACACATATGTCAAATCATTAACTTAAAAGCTGGAAAAATTCAGTGTTGATTGGTAATGAACGTCTAATTTTATTTATCATTAAGCGGTTGATGTCAAAATCCGGACAGCTCCCGCTTTGTGATTAAGAGAGACTTTTTCTAAGCATCAAGCTCTTTTGTTCAGAGCCTTGGCACAGTTTACAAAAAGACTCAGATTTTGCTGAAACTTTATATCCTGGGGTAATTTAAATCAGGATTTCCGAAAATAGCGTCAAAATTTTTCGAAATTATTTTCGTGTCGAGATATGGCGGGAAATTTAAACTTGATCAGATGACTATAATAACACAACCAAAATTCCCGTTTCTGTATACCATTCAAAAGGAAATGATGAGAGGGATCTGAAACTGACAGGAATTTCGAAATTGGTGCAAAACTAAAAAAGATATGCAAAAAAGAACAAATTACATTTTTTCGCTTATCAATTTTTAGCATTTTTCGGCAAATACTTGTTGAGAATTGTCCGTCCAGTTTACTCAAGATTTTAGGCCTAATGCTACGCTGTCCAACGATAACATCAAAACTAAAATTCGTTTCCGTCTGCGGGTCTCAAATTCAGCTCAAAGTTGACTCTTACCGTAGTTACCGTAATTCGTTTGTGCAGAAGTTTTCAATTGTTCACCAGTGTGGATTGAACCGTATTACTATCATTTGAATAGCTCTCTATTTGCAAACATAACATTAGAGAGTTTGCAACACATCCTTTAAAAGCCGAGTAACTGTAAGCGAGAAAATGTGAAAAAGGCTCCGATCGAAAATAGTAAAAACTCTGCTGAAGTATACGCAGAATTTGTGACTTGAGTTGAAATTCCTTGAGCACAAACGAATTACCGTAACTACGGCAAGAGTCAACTTTTAGCTGAATTTGAGACTCGTAGACGGAAACAGATTTTAATTTTGAGGACACCGTTGGATAGCCCTGCATTAGGGCTAGAATTTTGAGCAAACTGCACGGAGAATTCTGAACAAGTTTTTATCGAAAAATTCAAAAAAATGGAACCTAATCTTTCTTGATCAACTTTCTTGATTTTGCACCAATTTCAAAATTTCGGTCAGTTTCAAATTCCTCTTGTCATTTCCTTTCGAATGTTATAGAGAAACAAAATTTTGATGTAGCTACTATAGTTGTCTGATCAAGTTTGAATTTCCCGCCATATTTCGACACGAAAGTATTTTTGAACAACTTTGATGCTATTTTCGGTAATATCCACCTAAGTTACTCCAGAATGCAAGGTTTCATAAATACCTGACACTCTTTTGTCAACTGTGCCAAAAAAAATTTGATGCTTAGAAAAACTCTCTCAAGAGCCGGCAAAGGCGATATAAAATTGACTTACTGAAATAAGTTTGTTTTCGGCAAAATTCACATCTGCTCGATATTGTTCAACCAGTTGTTTCAGTTGGCTTTTAAATTCTGTTTCAGCTTGTACTAGCTTCAAAATTCGATTCTCAATTTCTGATTGAAACCATTCACCAAAAGATAGTGATCGCTTCAGCATTGAAGTAAGTTGTCTCCGCTTGTCTATGAATAGTTGCAGTTGTTTTTCTGAACTGTCAAGAAAAACATCAGACAATTTCCGAACATGTAGGGAGTTGTCTTCAAATAGCTCTGATAGAGGGAAAAGGTAGAGCGTTTTCGGTACAACTTGATGTAAAGTTGATGAACGTAAGCCCTGCAATTTTACAGATGTTTTAATTGCCCGCTGATTAAGTTTGCTAGGTGTTTATCTATGCATGCATATTCTTAAGTTACATTGCAAAGCGACTTACTCTTTTCTAAGCACCCAAAACGCAGCATCATAAATGCCCTTTTATTACTCCAGTTTATCTTTTAGCTTCTAGATAATATAATATGTTAAAACAAATTTTTGCAATGCTATTCATAAGCTTAGCAAAAATGATATATATATCACTTTTTGCAATTCAAATCTTCATGAGAGTCAAGTTCCAATTTTTGCGCGCTCGATTAAAATTTCAGAAAATTTTAAAACCGCTCATAATTGATTTTGAGACTAGTGAACGGCTTTCGGATACCATTTGAATATTTAATGCTAATTACTCGGATCCTGCCACAAAAAATACCATCCAGGATGGTCCTTCGAATCTGATAGTTCAAGCTCTGACATTTCTCTCTCCCTGGGGCGTATTTCATAAAAGATTGCGATTGCGAATTGCATTCGCAACTGCATTTCGCAATTTTCAGTTTCATAACGCAATTGCGTTTGCAAGTCTTGCGAATTGCATTTTCGTCGACAGTTCGTCAAAATACATTTCTAGAACCCCAAATATAATTCAAATATGTGAATGCTCATTCACCTGAGAAATAGAAAACTCATTTAGAATTACATATATGAATATTGACGAACTGTCGACGAAAATGCAATTCGCAACACT
>NIUQ01000881.1:0-38546 GCA_002796945.1 Plectus sambesii | reverse complement strand
TTGAACATGGCGTTCAGTGGAGAGAGAGTATCTTTTTTTCTTAATTGCTACTTCAGCATATAACATTTTTCATAAATATAAGGATTGTGCGATATCAGTAGTCGAATTTGAGTGGGAGTTCAGTACTGACCTTCACTGCACAGGCGATTATTATTTTAATTACCCTAGAGAGGGACGGTTACTTGAGGGGGGGGCGTCTATTGGAGGGTGGGCGTCTATTGGAGGGGGGCGTCTATTGGAGGCAGGGCGTCTATTGGAAGAAATACGGTACGCTCCAATCAGTTTTCGGGGGATGTTTCCGCCCGTGTATGGACAAGGTACCCCCCCCCCCACGTGACCAAATCGTGTGACGAGGCGTCACATATCATGCTGATTAAGCCATGATCGTGTCAAGACCAAACTGCTACGAGGCTGCTCTGTGCGCGATTTGGTCACGTGGGGGNCCCCATCGTGTGACGAGGCGTCACATATCATGCTGATTAAGCCATGATCGTGTCAAGACCAAACTGCTAAGAGGCTGCTCTGTGCGCGATTTGGTCACGTGGGGGGGGGAGGGTACCATATCCCCAAACCGTTTGCGCCAAAAATAACTTTTGTACCTGATCGACGCGCGCTCGACTGGAGCCAAGCTCTTTGCCATCGAAAAAGCGCTTTGCCTCTTCGTAGTCGAAGTCGGTTGCGAAGTCCTGAATGATCATCTTTGCCGTGCTGCCGATCATTGTCGTCTCGCCGAGCCTGAATCAGGCTGAGTGAGATACGGTAACACATTAGGCATATTTCTTACAATGGATACTCAATTTAGCATAGTGGATTTTAAACTGTAGCTGAGTAATAGTGGATAGTAATCAATTCGTGGTTGTTAAACAGCAGCTGGCTGCATATTTGGTTGTTATTCAATATGTTATGTAGCATAGTTATGTCATTTCTGTAATATATTTTGCACTAGTTTCATATCGCGTCAAAATCGTACTATGGATATGTATATAAAGACGTTAATCAAGATTTAAACTTAGCACGCGATATGAATCCGTCCCTTCACATTAACGCGTAATGCGCTAAAAAAAGTCATAATGCGAACTTAAATCATTACTCTCTTGCTAAAAAAACTCACAAGTCGCCTATTTCTTTCCAGTGAAGCCGAAGATGACGCCAACATCGCATCGTGGCAATCGGATTCGTCATCAGAAATTCAAACGCTCGAGGCATCATATTCGGTTTGATCATGTGTCTGTCCAGAGTGTACGCAAGAAATCTGAAATATATAAATCGGTTGTTTAGGCACAAATCGGCTTCAACTGGCAAAGCTACCGCTAACTTGAAGACACACTACCCCCTCCCTTTTTCTGAACTCAATTCTTCCACATTCTAATAGTGAATAGCCATGTCAGTCTTTTTCTAAACGACTCACCAGGTAATTTGACCTCAACGTATCCCAAATGTACAGCCTTTAAGCCTTTAGCCAGGCTTAAGCCAAAGTTCAGGCTTAGTTTCATGCTCAGGTACAGAATTCTGTTAAGCTCAGTCAAAATTCAAGGTTTGCGCATCACAAAAGAGGGTGACCCAACGATATTTTGGCCGAATTTTGTGTTGGTACATCTTCAAGTTCTCACCGAAAGATCTGCATAGGAGAATGAGTCATAAGCAAACGTTAAAGGCCAACTGGCAACCGGCCAAATCGCGAACTCTATACCAATAATAGAATCGCAGACTTGCATCAGAAATAATAATTCCGCTGTGGCGGCATATAAACGTACTTGCTGAGCATTTTCAGGTCTCTCGTCGCAGCTACGGCGTGAAGAAAAACGCTTTTCTCGGACGGTACCTTTGAGTTCAAATACGCAGTGAATAATCGTTGCCAGGTAGAGACGTTCCCGTGTTTCACACCTTCAGCCAATACCACCGGCAGCAAATCGGCGTGAATCCTATAAAAGTGGGCTTTAAAGGGAAACTGCGGTCATCTCAAATAGAAAGTAAACTACCGTATATTGTTTTCAGTTATTTATGACAAGCTGCTTCGCGAGAAGTTAGTTAATATTTAAAGAGATACGATTCGCAGCCAGTTTGTCATTGTTCTACATTTATTACGCCAATCCCGTGACAGTTGACCACCTAATTTTTGTTTTGCAAAGCGCGACAACGCAAACTGCACTGGGATAAAAACGAATGACTTCATCGAACGAACAGCGCCTAACACGAGTACACTACATTAACCGCTATCGTAAATCACCGTACACAGTCCAGCTCATTGCGCTAATCAGGCATCCGCGTGTGTGGAAGGGATATAAGTGCTCATGTTAGACGCTTGTATCGATCAACCGCAATAGAAACTTACGACGAGTTGTCAACGAGCCAGTCAGAGAAGCGAATAAGGGCCGACTGGACACAATCTTGCAACTCCAGTCGGCAGACGAAAGCTATCATTTCTGCCTGTAGCTGACGATCGCTGTGAGACTCGGTTAGTTCCCAACCGAGATTACTGTACGTCGCTGCCACCAGTCGACGTTCGTATGTCTATAGAGAGAGAAAAAATTGACAAAAGAAGCGCGAATGATAATGCCTGCGTGACATAGAGGAGAATCTCTAGGAGTTTAGATGGTTAAGAAATGACGTTTTTTCATTAGATCTGCACCCGTGGTCGACTCGCCAGTTTAGGGCTTTGAGGCACTTCAATAGAACAAAAGCCGAAAAAACTATTATAACACGGTATACTCATAATATCACTAATAAAATGACACTCTTCGACTGCTTAATAAGAAAAGTGAGGCTTCATCCAATCGCAAATGATTCATCGCGCAAATTCAAGTAACATGTGGCGAACTCTGCGATATATCGTCGTAACTTCTTGAACATCGAATAGTTACTATTAACAATTATTAATTAGCTTTAACACGTATTATTTGATAATATTGATCAAAATTAGCAAAAATTGATCAGTAAACAGTCAGTGATTGCGTGTTGAAATTTTAAACCTGTCATCGTGCGTATAGAAACATCAAAGTTGACCGATAAGGCGTCGAACAGACTGCAAGAACGCGTCAACTTTGTAAATCATAAAAAATACAAAATGCATTCTTTGTAATCGCACGACATTCTCCATTCACACAGCTGCATTCTCCCGAGAGTATTCGACGCCAGAGTATTGAATTCATACTATATTCAACATTTTTTGATTAGTAATAAGATATCTCGCAAGGCACCGTACTTGGCAAAGACAGGCTCACTTTTCTCTGTTTGAACACGGTTATTCGCCAAGAAAGATATCGCACCTTGATATTAACATGCGTAAATTGATAGAAAGAAGTGCTATCGACTTTGGAAACAGTTTGGTTTGTTCATTCAAAGCTTTCTAGTTACTGATCGGCAAATTTTGACTACATTTTATGACGTACTTAGCGCAAGTTAAATCCATTTAAACTAACAGCTTACTTGGAAAGTGTCTATCATGTCCGGATCCTCGATGAGATCCTCAATTTGTCTCAGTTGTCCAAGAACAACCACCCACGGCGCTCGATCCGTTTCCTTGCCTGATTCAAGGTAGGCCAGCAGATTCATAAGCGTTTCGAGACGCAAATGTCCCGATTTGACGAAAGAAAAAGCGTCGTAAAGAACGGCAGCTCGATCGACCGCGGAGAGCGCCTAAAAAGGAGAATTTTAAAATGGTTATATGCAATCTTTGATTTAAAGCGACTATACATCCATATACATCACCTTTGCCTTACTTGTCGTCACACATGCGTCTAATTTCATCCTCTTTGTATTCAATTTAAATGCTATGCAAAAAGAGCTCAATGCAAAGTTCACGAAACTGAACTCGCAAAAATTAAAAGTTACGATGCAAGTCGGCTTATAACGACGATCGTCATCTTCTGATGCAGAAAGATGACTCACTTCTATACTAACGAAAAATACGGCCCCAAACCAAAAACTTGAAATGTCCAGAAAGCATAATATATCACACAAAAATATCAGAAAGTAAGCCAACTTACAGTATGATCAAGTTTGAGTTGTTTGGCGATTTCATTGTATATCGCTTGGTCGTACAAAACCCGGTAGAATCCCGACCCATCTGCGTTTGCAATCACCCATTTGGCCGGTGTTGGCAGGATCACATTCACTGGAACAGAAAGCATACTTTGAATCCTGATCACAAATATTCAATTAATACCAACGCTCAAATTTCAGGTTATATTAACGAATTGCAATTATAAATCTCATTTTCAACTGTTCCATTCAACTGCGGTCAACGCATAAACCGTAAGGTGCATCTATGGTAATGGAAAGTTACCACCAATAAGGCGATGAATTATGTCGACGTAAAACAAATGTTATAGGGGAAATTTTCCACTCAGTAACGGCAAAACAGTCCTTCCTGAGACTTTCCTCGACGTACTGCGTGTTAAAGATAGGCTGAATTTGGCGTTATACGGTATTTGGTCTCGACGCTCGTTACTGATCGAAAAGTTTCTCCTATAAAGGACATTTCAATAAATTGCTTACAATTCCGTCCATTGCTACCCTTCATCCAGACCGTCTTGCTCTGCATGGTCGAATCAGTTTTGTAAATGATCGGAATAGGCCATTTATGCGCCATTCTGTCGTCCGTTCGTTCGTCGATGAGAGACAGAAATCGTGTCTGATTAAAAATGACCAAAGTGGTGCCGCTGTTCTCCAGTCGTGCTTGAATGAGTGGATAACCCACTTGAGTGGTCCAGGCAGTTGCGACGTCAATTAATGAAACGTCGCCCATTGAAGAAATGTGCTAGAAGTGAAGGCAAAGAGATAATAGCGCACTCTGTTCACTTTTATGACGAGAAAGAAGTCAGGAAAATGTAGAAAATATACTGCACGACAAGTTGGCAAACGCGCTGCTTCAGCCAAGCTCAACCCATGCTTAAGATTGATAATATCATACCAGTATAGTAATCTCGCATCGCAATACATACTATCGTACAATATTGATTGTTCATACGTTAATGTGTACAAAATTCTCTCGGTGTGCAACGACTGAAACGTGTAAAACAGGCGTCAAGACGTGGGATCTGTTAACTAGCACGAGAAAATAAATACAGCTTTAAAAGGAAAAATAGTAAAACAAACTTTTTGCAGTATTTCCCACAAGTCGGAGCCTTCGGCGTTTTGATACTTGTAATGCTCCAGGTACTCTTGCAGGCCAAGTTTGAACGGTTCCTCGCCCGATAGCCCCATGAACATTCGAATGATTGACGCTCCCTAAAAAAGCTCAATAGAATATCACTAACCCGTCCCTAACTTGTTGAAGTTTGTTATGACCTATCCACGCAATACTAGAAATTCACTCTACATAACCCCCCGTCTTAGTTACATTTCATAAAAAGTTCTTTCAACGCGAAAGTTTCCAAAAACAATCAATTGATGTGAATTTTCACAATAAACAGGCAAAGAATATCCATCTAAAAATCATTGATATATTTAGGACGAGAGCTGCGATAACGGAAAATATACGGTGCACATGATGATCATTAATGTCAACGCATATGAATTTTTACGACAATTTTATATATAGATATGAGCGTAGCGCATATTACAAGAATTGCATTACCGCACTTTGGCTCTCCATCACGCGGGAATTCAAAATCAAATTGTGACAATATAAAGTTTTCCCCGATTCCGCATTCGTAAGTACACATTTTACAACAAAAATGATTGCAACAATATCATCCTATTAAAAGATATCTTTAAGTGGATGATTGTTGTCGTGAAGCTCTTAGAAGAACAGAAAAATAACCTTCTGGTAGGAGATGGCGTCAAAAATACCACCAATCTCTGCTGGATCATGAACCGGCACGGATATCGCATGCGAAGTGGTCATACCGTCCAAGTATAACCCAGGTAAAAGATTCTCCACGTAAAACTGGTCCATCTGAAACGGGCAATCGAATAGTTGCAAGAGTATTTATATGGTTACGTAATTCTCGCAAACATTATTCCTACGCGTCCTATGGTATGTAATTCGTAACATAGTTGACATTTGCTAGTTTGGTATGAAGTTGTATGAGTGTAAAGCTGGTTCCTTCATTCTGTTATAATAATAGTCATTCATGATATAGCATTTCTCGAGATAAAGAAGTACATGTACGATGGGTTAATGCTTTGTTAGTTGATAACTCTTAAATAAAAAATTTAAACGTCCTGCAATCGAATAGCACGCTATACTTCGGTCGGGGAAAACTCAACCGCAACAGATTATAAAAATTATGCTGACCCACGATGAAATAAATATGAATGATATCAAGCAAAAGCGCCGTTAGGTGCTGAAACAGCGCCATGTATATTACGAGACAAGAAAGGAACATTAATTATGCTTATAATAGTGCATAATTGAATGGATTATTAGCTATGTAACAATAAGAATTACACTGCTAGAGCCATTACAATATAAAATTACGAGTTATGAAACAAAATGAAATACTCATTTCGTACGATTTAAGTCTATTAAATGTATCATAACAAAATTTCTATTTAAAGAATGCGTTCAATCATTTTTCATCGATTACAATGACGTATGAATATATGCATACGGCGAATTTTACAGATTAAAAGAAAGTAGAGATTACTGTACCAATTTCCAGTCGGGAAATATGCGATCTGTGACGAAGTATTCGATAAAGTTGGCAAAGCCTTCATTCAACCATAGATCATTCCACCATTTCATCGTGACGAGGTTTCCGAACCACTGAAACGTGACGCAAATGAGAGCAACTGGAGAAAAGAAGGGTGAATTAAACAATGCTAGATATAAATGAGGAACATAATAAATGACCAGAGACCTATTGAAATAAGATCTTAATGCGGTGTCAAAGCGGATCATTCTGGGCGAAATTTTGAATTTAGCGCTATCCCTAAAGCAGGGATATTTACCTGATGAGCAAGCTCGTGAACGACTACGGTGGCGATCAGCTCCTTCGATCGAGTGGTCGAGCGATTTTGATCGTACAGTAAGAGCGAATCGCGGAACGTGATCAGTCCCCAGTTCTCCATCGCTCCTTCCGCAAAGTCATCCAACGCCAACAAATCTAAAAGCATCCATTGATGAACGAAAATTACAGTTGCAGCGGCAAACATTAGAGAATAATTTCAAGTTTTAGATTATATAGTTAAAGATTCTTCGTCAATAATAGGAAAGCAACGTTTTGGTCTCATAACGGTGAAGAATCACGCGCGAAATTTAAATAGTGTTGTCGTAAAGCGAAAAGCCATCAGCGAGAACACCGAGTACAGGCGATACTTCTAAAAGTTTTCTTCCTATTTGACATTTTTTGTTGCTTAAGCATAACATAATTTTACAATAATTCATTCCATTGCTTTTGAACCGATTTCAATCGAACAATTACTATCAGTCAAAATGTTCATTGCTGTACGCTTTCAGTCGAACTGTTTCTGATGCATGAAATTCTTCTACCTTGTTTCTCCAGCGGAAATGGGACTTTAAAGAAAGTTTCCAAGTACTCCAATCCTTTGATGGCCGTTTCGAGCGCCAAATCGGCTCTGCCTTTAATCATGTCTTGATTGGCGTGAATTGAAACCTGAAATGGTACTTTTAAATTGATAAAACAAGTCAATATATTTAACTGATATTAAATGAATTCGTTGAAATTGTGCCTAAGCGGTGTTCAGCGCACTTTTCATCAAAGAATAAAGTACCAAATAGCTAATGACAAACTTTAAACACTCATTTTTTCATTGAACTAGTATTACAGTAATCTGCCGTTCAAAAACAGAACCGATTTAAAAAAAGAAATCGTAGTTGCTAACTAAATTCGCCGCAAAGCTATAGCGAAAGTGCACAAGCTGGAAGTTTATAATGTACCCGAGCTTCAAAATGTAGACTTTAAGTTCAAATGAGCGTTATAAATTTGCGCTCAATAGGAGAGAGGTCTGTTGAACTAAATATGACTTTCACACATACACGAATGGGATGCGTAGTGTGCTTCGTCATTTCTGTGACGTTTGCAAAGTCGAATACGGCGATAGCTACCAAGTAGGTGCTCATTTTGACCGACGGAGCAAAATGATCAACTTCGATTTGTCCATCGACGATATCTGTTTTTTGCAGGGCCATGTTTGCCTAAAAATTATAAACAAATAATACACGTTTAACATTCATGATGCTACAAATCTAATGACAGTGAAATCTGAATAAGTGAAGCACCTCGCGATCACGATATAAGTTGAATACGCTCAAATGATTTCTTATAGCACGCATAATTATGATGACGAAATCAAAAGTAGATGTTTGTAGTCTACTTTAAATATTCAAAAATGAGCACTCTGAAGTCTTTAAGGCATTGCGACGCCAATCCATCGATGATTGATGTTGTCATGTGTTTACTGGATTCTTAAACACAGTTTCAAAGGGGAGCATCATTTCAACGTTAAATCGCTTAAGCGATATATATCTCACCAGTGTAAATTTAGACTTCTCGGTGCAGCTCACGTTCTTTAATAGGAAATAGAAAATGTAGAGTACAAATCAGTCTACAATTTGTTGAAATTCGTACATCAATTACCGCTTCAGCAATGGAGACGCTCATTTTTCAACAGCGCATACTTTCAAACGATACAATATCGCGCACAAATTTACTCGTCGGTGATTTCTCTTATGCAGAGTGAATACAGTTTGATAATAAATACTGTAAGGCGAGAAATTATTAGGTGGTATTAAATTTGGGTGAATTGGGTGATCCGGTCGACCACCTAAGTTGAATCCTATCAAATATGTTTACTCTTATAATATTACTGAGTCAAATAGATTATTTACCTAAGTTAGGTACTATGAAGCAAAAAAATATTGGTGAGATTAGATTTGAGTGAATTTGTTGGTCCGGCCTACTACCGAATTGGTCCAACTGGGCCAGTCACCCAAATTAAGTACCACCCAATATTTCTACCCTTACAGTAGTTCATCACTCACTTTTGAGGTATGCCGCCGCTCGCGTTCGATCGAAACTTGAAAAACAGCTTTAAACGCTGGCTCGTCGAAGCAGGGGAACATCTTCCTGGCGTCGGTCGGCTCAAATTGCGTCACTGCCGAGTAGCTGCAAAACCCGAATCGAATATAATGGCAAATATTTTTTTCTTTTCGAATAACCTAATTGAATATGAAATTGTCCTGTTTGATTTGAAATATGTCCTCATTAAAATGGAAATGGTATATAGCCCCCAATACGCCGAATGCCCGCGTCTCTCCAATGATGTCTTAGTGAGATGCTCAGCTCTATTCGATTGACGAAACGAAAAAGTCTGCCGACCTTTTGCTGCCATCACTGCCGTAGTGAGTATTTTTGTAGAGACCGACGAGATCATCGCTGACTTGACCGACGAAGCGAATGCTCAGCTGTACCTTTTCTCCCTGATTCACGGCGTTTGACAATTTAAACGCCCATTGGCCCAGAAACTCGCAGTTTTCCTTCTGCGCATTGATGTGAGTGCCGTCCACCTAAAACAAATTATATGAAATGAACTTCGTTTATAGCAGTACTTGAGGGACCGGTCAAAATTACCGGTATAAACGAAGTGTACGCATTTCCGTCATTGGACTAAATTGCAATCAAACTGATTATTTGCATAGAGATGGCACAAGATTGCAAAGTATTCCTTAGTACTGTAATGATTACAGTATTGTAGATAGCTTACCGTAATCTGATATGATGTCGCATTGAGACCATGTGCATGAAGAACGATCAGGTCGGTTCTCGAGTTGATGTTTAGATCAATGTCAACATTTCCCGTCGATACAAATGTTGTCAGGTTCGGCCGAATCGTCAACGTATACTAAAAGTTGAATGTTGCTAATGCTCAGGACAGCAATATATCCCATTTTTACTTTACTAAGGACGCTTTTCCCAATCAAATCCATGCGGAAAACGTTCACGTTGAATTGAAAGGACGCGTCTCAAACCTCCAGAATGGGACCCATAAATATTTCACACATTAGGTTGAAGCCAAAACGCACCCATGGCTGCTTCTGCCAGAGGTTTACAAAATTCTTGAAATAATGCAAGTATCATAAATACAGATAGTAACAACAGACATGTTTTATGAACGGTAAGAATGTGCGTCTCCTCATGATAAACTGTCGTCACGAAACGTTGCATTTAGCACAAAATTAACAACTTTCCGCAAAAATCCATTTAAAAGACAATTAATGTGATGAAAAAGCAGCAACCAAACCTTGACAGGTTCGACGGAGGTGGGTAGCCGCAGCTCCGGCCAAGGATAGGTCGGACACTCGCTCGAGATGTTCTTGACGCGCTTCTCTGCGACTGAGATCGACGAATCGTTGTGCAACTGCGTGTTGCATTTTTCATTTGCAGCGAGCACCAACAACAGACCAAGAAAAATGCCTGAAATTGAAGTTGCAGATCAACTTGGCAATTCGCCATGATGGTCAAAACAGAGATGAAGCTTATAGGGATGATGAGTTGATACCGAATATTGTAATCGAGAAAATAGTTCAAAATCAACAAATCTGGTCGACTATGGAACATTGCCCTCAGAGGAATCAGTGGTTGGAAATTGTTTTGTTACGTTGCAAGAGCGGCGCTGATTAGCTTAAGTACAGCAATACTACAATGACTTCCTCCATTTTTTATACTATGCAACGTCCAAAATGTCCGTAACAGTAATCATGTTCAGCAAAATTTTTCACCATTTACACATTCGAGTTATGCATCGCTCGATCGGTTCGGTAACATTTACACCCTTTTCACCTTAATAGGGTCACTTCCGACGTAAGAAACGACATTTTCATAACGATTTGACTCAGAAAGTGTCCCTATTAGCGGTAGGACGACATAAATGCAGCTTCTATAGAAATCACTGATAATAAGCATAAATAAGAATACAAAGTTCACCAAGGTTATTTGTTAGAATAAATCGACATAAATCAAAGTGATACCGAGGAAGCACGCCATGGAGGCGAAGACGAAAGCGGTGCAGGAGCTAATGCGATGAAGCCTTTGTCTCTTACGGTTGGGTTTGGAAGACGCGAGTCGCAGCCGCACGGGAGGGACGACGGAGGCGTCCTCATTCTCGAGGCGCTGATTGGCGCCGCTGGGCCAGTCGTTCACTGCAAAATGGCTCGCTATTGGGTCGCTCTTCGCAATTAGAGAAGCAATGGACCGCGAGCGAGACAATCATTCGATTCTTTTCAACCCCCTTCCTCTCCCATTCTTCCCCGGTGCGTGCCAATTTTCTCTATGTAAATTAACGATTGAGCAGATTTAACGATCCACGGCCAATATTTCTCATCTACGCAATTACAGTAGGATATGTTTATAACGGTAATTTTGGTCAGTTACAGAGTGTATCTACCCATACAATGAAATTTGCTTGTACAGATAATTCTGGCTGGTTCCTTCAAGTACCGATATAACCGAAATCTATTGTACCAGCAGTACTTTAGGTGAAAACGATCCTTTAGTCAAACGTATAAAAAGCTTACAAAAATGAACTACTGATCGCGCGTTACACTCAAAGTGCTGTTTTTTAAAAATAAAAAGGTATTTGTTCTTTATAGAGTATAAAGAACAGAAAGAAGTGCTTTGTGTACGATGTTTTAGAATACTGAATGAAATTACAGGAAAAGTACACATCGACTGGAACTCTATGCAAACAAAAGCTAGCTCATCCGTCTCAAAATTAAGACAGCGCGCAGACATACGCATTTCGTATGCGTCTGGCATTCAAAGCCTTAGCTCAGTGTGCCCGCACTCAAATGCCAGCAATAAAAAAGGAGAAAGCTAGCCGAAAAATATCGCAAAATAGAACGCAAGAAACATGCAATCATTATATAGTAAAAAATCATTTACCGCGGCCACGTTTGGCCGGTTCAGATTGTTCGGTCTCCAGTGTTTTGCACGGTTTTTTAATCGTTTATTGCGCTAATCGCTTATACCGGTCGAAATCTACCGCGCCCCCCCCCCATTTACCGATATAGACGATATTCAATGTAATTATAATATTAAACGCACTAACCTAAATCGTCATCCGATGCAAAGTCCTCGCCAGCCAATAATTTCGCCGAAGCAGTTGACATGGCGATTTTTTCTTCTTCTTATTTAGCACTTTGATTATTTTCACATAAACAGCGTGTGATTATTCACAGAAACGCATTCAATGTGCAATGTCCATTACAAGCAATAACGTTCTTAATTGGCGATTTCAATTGTCTCAGAAAAGTTTGATTCGTTTAATTGATGATTCCACGATGAAATGTAGCAGCTTGATTGTCGCAGAACGAGAATCGGATGATATGAATTATACTTAATTGAAAGACGTAACAGTCATAAGCACTGCATCCTTGAATGAATTTGATATGTCGTTGAGAATATGACGCATCTCATGATATTCACATCAAAAGATATGCAGAAGGCAATAAATTGAAGCTTAACAACAAGGCCATAGCTCTCTCTCTCACTCTCTCTCTTGCCACTTTTCACGTAGTTAAGATGTTACGACATTTTCTCTCCTCCACAGCTCCAACCGCAAATGTCAGCCTTAGAGCGAAGAGGAGGCGCGTGGGGTAATATGAAAGACAGAGGCGTCTGCGGTCAGATAATCGTGCTCGTTAGACAGCGACTGGTGTAGTCCGGTTGAAAGACGCGCCGCCTGCGCCGAGCGCTCTAACGGATGCCACATTTGTTCGCGCTGCGCAGAGAGAGCAAAAGGTCACCTTCCCGTCTTATGATGTTGAGCCAACAAACAGCTGACTACGCAGAAGACAGGTTCCGGCCGACGCTTAGTTGGTTCTACCTCGTAGTCGTGCGTACGATTTGAGTTTGCCTTCATCTCTCGATCGTGTTAGGACCTATTAACGCATTAAATGTGTAGAGCGAAGAGAGATTGATGATATGCTGGCCTTCGCGCTTGCAAAAGCCTGACTTTTACTTATGCTTTCGATTTTCTTTGTATTCAATAATTCCTTATGGACTCGCGAGATTTTGTGCAATATTATGGTTTCTTTAGTAGCCTGCTTCGAAGATTACAGTAGTGCTACATGGGACCGCTCCTTTGAGGATGGTAGAGGGATTGCGCGATTCACTTTCCCCATTTGCCCTAAAATTCAAATGCAGACTGTATAACCCTCCTTTATCTTCAATCCTCCATCGGCTCTTAGAAGCTAATGCGCAAATGCAACTTTGAACTGCTTTCGGCAAACCGCCAAGTATCGAATTACTTGACTGAGTAGCATTATTTTTACACGCTATATTTTAAGGAAAGAACGAAGGAAAACGGCAACTATCGTGCGTTTGCCCAGATTAGCGCATTTACAAGGCATTTCGTAGCTCGCATATCAAGAATTTTCGGATTAAGCAGCGCAATTTAGGAAAGTAGCCGTTTTCTATATGCAGTACGATATCTCTACGTGTTGTCTACGGCAATCTTCTGTTGAAAATGGCGTTCAAATTGATCTTACATTGAAGGATAGGATCGAATAGCTTACCAGGTTATGGAAAAACCATAAATGCAAACTTCATTTTTAGATACAAACGCATCGTCGAGGAAGAGATGGATCTTTGATTCTATTTAAAGCTGAATCGCAAATGTAGACTGCTTGGTTGAATATTCTTCCTGCTATCGAACACAAATAGATACGACAAAATGAACTTCGATCAACAGCCACAGCCGACAGCCCCACAGTGGCTGAACCAGGCGCATTATCAGGCGATGCCGCCTGGAGAAGGTAATTGTAGAAAATTTGTTTGGCACATATTTCATTTTGGTATTCTGTCGGTATTTTGTGAGTTAAGAATCATTTTTACGTCAGTAGGAGTGACTTGCGTTCAATCTCGTCTAAAACAATGTCAAAATTCGCTTGAACATGCTGCGTTTTTATGACTGTATAAAGTAATAATCGTTGTTTAAAAAGCGACTAGTAGTAGCTGATTCAGACGTTTACTTAAGCCAGTAGTCGCCAATTCGTACCAGAGTAGCACTGCATCATCATTTTTAGTTTTAACAATTCGGAAGAGTACGTGTTCGATTGCAGAGCGACGAAATTGCTCGTTTTGCTTCTCTATCTCAGCAAAGGTTTTAGAAAATGATCGAAATTATCTTCTAATTCTAAGTTATGGTGAAGATAGCATAATAACAAACCTTTTGAATTTAATGAGCACACAGCACTGAATTATTTTCGAATGTTAGACTAAATGGTAAATTAAGCACAAGAAACGAAGTAAGCGTTTTTCACAATATGGAGTAAAGAATTGAAAATTATGACTGTTTTATGACTCTACCACGTGTAACACGAGCGAAGGAACCTAAATAAATGTAGGAAGCGGACGGAGCTCATGTGACTTCTCTTTCAGTCCCTTGTACCAATTTGGCTTTTGCTGGAATCATTCAACTTTCTCTCTCAAGCAATATTCGAAACGCTTTAATTAGCTTGTTCACGCGTCTTTTTATAGTGAACTGGGCGCAGTTGGCGCAACGTTGGATCGCAATGCAACAAGTACCGCAGCCACAGCCGCAAGTATTGCCGCCAATGCAACAGCAAATGCCACCGCAAATGCAACAGCAAATGCCACCGCAGATGCAGATGCAGCCGCCGATGCGGCCTCTCCATGCTCCGCTTTCTGGCGAGCCGCGGCTCAGTTTCTTCAACCCCCCGCAGCCCATTCCTCAGCTGATGAATCCTATGCTGCGGCAGAGGGGCCCACCGCCGCCCGACGTCTGGCGCCCCAACTTCCCTCCCGGCCACCCTGGTCCTGGTCCTCCTAGACCGAGGTACGACACTCTTTTACTCTTTCTATACTTTTGCTCAATAAAGAATTAGTCATTCGAACAAGAGAATTTTAAACTGAGTTTAGACTTGATATATGCTTAATTTCCTAGTCAGTTACAAGAAAGTGAAATTTTGATCTCGTAGAGATAAGGATTAAAAGCGCGGTCCACGCAGGGAACGTGCTCAATTTATTTTCCGCACTGAACGTGTTGCCTGCGACTCTCTGGTACAGTTAAAAATATTTTGACAGTAATTTAAATCGTACTTTGACAGTACTAATTTCAATCATATTTTGACGATAATTTCAATCAGACTTTGAAATAATTATTTTCATCAGATTCGCACCGATGATGCGCTTTGATGGGCCGCGACCTCCGTGGGCGGGAGGCGGCGGACCGATGGGTGGACCGGGTCCAATGCCCCTCATGGAAATGCCAGGAAGGCCGAGAATGGACGGATTCGACTTTTCTGACAGGCCGCCATTTGATGACTTTGATCACAATGGTGGACCGATGGGATCTCAAATGCAGGTGAGACTATTTGCGACTGTTCTTTTTCGTAATTCGTCACTTTTGCATTGAAGTTTATCACTCTCGAATTTAGTTAGAATTTTACATTTCATTACTTTTCGTCTCCTATTATTTGCTGTACCCAAAAAGTATTTTTGCACTTAATCGTTCAAACTAGGGTTTGCGGGAGGGGAAGAAATACTACGGGGACCGGGTACGATTCGCACGGAATTTCTAATCACGGGGACGGGGAGGGATGTACCACGGGGGGATAATCTACGGGATGGAAAACGGGGAAATTACGGGGGAAAAACTCATGGGATATCCCCGTTTTCGGGACGGGGCAATTTCCCATGCAAACCCTAGTTCAAACTATGAGTTCAAGTATAAAGGTGATTTCGTTTAAGGATCATCCGCCATTCTACGAAGAGCATCACGGTGGGGGACCACCGATGCCGTACAGTGATCATTATGACAACAACGGCAGAGGACCGCCGTTCAATCGCTATCCGCCTCCTCAGCAGTTCTCATCCTTTCCGGGCGGCGAGTTGGACACGGACATGCGGCGGGCCTACGCGCCCGCCATGTGGAACGAAGACCATCGTTCCAGTAGCTACTCGCCTGAAATGTCTATGATGGGTATGCTGATTATTGATTTGAACTACTGTAAGGTGAGAAATTATTGGGTGGTATTAAATTTGGGTGAATTGGGTGATCCGGTCGACCACCTAAGTTGAATCCTATCCAATTTGTTTACTCTTATAATATCACTGAGTCAAATCGATTAGTTACCCAAGTTAGGTACTATAAAGCAAAAAACTATTGGTGAGATTGGATTTGAGTGAATTGGGTGGTCCACTCAACTGCCGAATTGGTCCAACTGGGACAGTCACCCAAATTAAGTACGACCCAATATTTCTACCCTTACAGTAGTTATTGCTTTGATCGCATGATTCATCTCGCTTACAATGATGGTTCGATACCTTCAGTGGCGATATGAATGCTTATTACTGACAACAAATATGAATGATTCATTTGAACTATGGTCGGGGATCGTCGGGATCATCGGTCGTAGGCTGCTAATTAGCGTGAGGGTTTGTGATCGCATGCGATTGAGAGATCATTTAGCACACGCGCCGCCGCCTTGTGAGAAACTAATTTCAATGAGTTAATGATCCGCCTTAATATATCTCCCATTCATTGTTCGTGTAAAGATGCTCGCAAGTCAAAACAAGTTTAGCCTAGAAACGCACTTCATAGCATCGATTTCAAAATATTATTCAGTAGGGTTGTAACGAGGACGGGGAATAGGAAATACCGGGCACGGGGACAAATTGAAATTCCGGGGACGGGAACAAAAAAATGCGAAAAAAATGAATAAAAAATTACTTAAAATGTATAATAACGTATCGACTTAGTGTAAACTACACTGAAATAATATCAAAATGATAAACTATGATGACTGAGTACGGAAAAATTTGAATTTCAAGTACGGGGAGTTTAGGGGACGGGGACGAAATCTGATTCCGGGAACGGGGACGGGGAATCCCCCGGGGAACGGCGAATTCCCCGTCCCCGTTACAACCCTATTATTCAGTTCACTTGCTTGTCTATAGTCGGCGTCCATAAAAACGTAAGCTGTGGTGCGCAGCGCCGTCTTTTAACGAATTTTCGATAGTGCAGAGGGCATTGTTTGGATTCCGAAACCATTTCAAGTACGACTTCCTGCATTGTCATATTTTCAGACCAGCAGGCGTTCAAAGCTTTGCCGGCGTGGATCCGGGAAGGCCTGGAAAAGGCGGAGAAGGAGAAGAAAAAGAAGCAGGAGCAGGAAGAGAAGCTGAAACAGGCTGAGGACGCCAAGAAAGCCGCCAGAGAGGCGTCTGGCAAAGGAAAATTTGTACGTTTTTCTGATACTTTTCGCTTTCGTACTATTTTAAAAGTCTATATTACTAAACTCTGTACCTTTTTTAGTATCAAATCGAACGCAATTGTGTCTGTGTTGAAGTGTTCGATTTTAATTGTGGTGGTATATATTTCGCAGCAATTTGAATTGCAGTAATCAGTATATTGGATAATAATAACGCCCTATTAGAATGGTCTGCTGCATAAACACACCGAAGAGAATACTTTATGCTCGTCTTTGTGAGAAAAAGAGAAAAATGCTAGGAAACTAGAGTGCACACTTAGTATTTTTCTTACCTACAATAATGCCGTGCCAAAATGCCGTCGAGCGGACCTTCCTTCAAAACCCTATCTTGCGCCGTTGTTTTATATCATTGTTTGTAGATAAAGTTTCTAAAAAAAGTCTGGATATAATGTTTAAGGATATCAACTCTGGATAGACTACTTTAACTTAAATCCTTAAATTACAGGATAGTGACGATGAACAGAGTGATGAAGAGAAGGAACCGCCTACTGAACCAGAAGAATCGGCGAACGGCAACGACGCGGTCGTTGGAGACGATGAAGAAGAGGTTGAACGGACCGAAGAAGATCTCCGCCAGGACGCAGTGAGTTCAATTTTATTTTTAGACATACTTCAGAAAACTTTGTGAGTCTTTTATGACTATTATGAAATTGGCCTCTAAATGCTTTTGAATGTGTTTTATGATGCATCCCATTCTTTTGCAGTTGC
The DNA here is from genome assembly GCA_002796945.1 of Plectus sambesii. NCBI lineage: Eukaryota > Metazoa > Nematoda > Chromadorea > Plectida > Plectidae > Plectus > Plectus sambesii. Next base: position 20,635 of record NIUQ01000881.1, on the reverse strand, counting down.
AATTACTTCGGCAGTTGATGATGGAAGTGTTGCTGGATACGACCAGCGAGGATATACGTCGCACCGCCGTGCAAGTACATGCGCAGATGCTTGAGAAAGGTATTGATTATCGATCGGTAAACAAGGGGTTGGTAGAAACTGATCGCCATATTTCGTCTTACAATGCCAGAAGTTTGTCTCAGCGTGGATTATACCAAATTTTTTATAAATTACCTTGCGACACGTCAACTCACTTGAACTGTAGCAAGGTTTTATCCATTTCACGTTAATTATATTGTTATTTCGTAGGATTTTAATTGGCTTAGCAGATAGTGGGTGTTTCAGTATTTGCAAGAAATACCAACTTGCTCATTGTCGTTACGGGTGTGTCGCTGTTTGATGCAGAAAATTTTGCTGATCAAATTGGTGCGAAATGGCGCGATTGATAATTGAAAATTGCTATTTTCCCCATTTATGCGTTGACCTGTATCAGAGTTGTTGCGTTGTTGGTTACTTTTTGTCTTGAATATAACGATTTTACATCAATATTGGTTCGTTCAGCTCAGCCGAAGGTTCTTGCACAGAGCTCCGCCTTAGCCGCGCTTTCATCTCTCGGTAAGACATTTTGAAGTTATTTTCGGTGCCACACTCGATTGTTTGCGATCGAATAATTATAAATTATAAATAGTATGATGCATTTGTACTAGTTATGGTGACGATTTGTTCATAATTTTAAGAAACGGTAGTCTAAATTTTTTCTTTGCCAGTTATGTCTGGCTCGATTCCTTGTTACTGATCGAATAATCTAGACTTCTGATAACTCTTTTTCTTGCCCTCTCAGGCGCCGGCGATGACGAGAGCGGCAACGAGGATTCGAACGAGGATTCGGACCAGGAAGCAGCGGATTCGGATCAGGATTTTGATCGCAAATCTCCCAACGGCCCGGGGACGACCACTTCCTCCGCGCTGGCGGCAGCGGTCTTTAAAGAACCGATTTCTTTGCCGCCGCGCGTCAGTAAGAAACAGTTAAGTAGCCACAATCACACCCCTGATTCAGGTAATAACTGTTGTACTGTTTTAGCGGTCAGTTGGTGAATGATTGAGCTTTGATTGAAATGAATTTTGTTGAGGGTTACTTGGCAGGGGGCGCACAGGCTGATGTAATGCGGTTACAACTGTTTGCTCTCTCTCTCTTTGTGCAGTTTGCAAAAGAATGTGGCGATTCAGTACAGGAAATATTCGTAATCATATTTGCCGCATGTACGCGCGGCAAATTCTGAATTTTGTGCACTTATTTCGGCTTACCAACTGTCGTACTCTCCGAAATCGTAATTTTCAAGCTAATATTGCAAGCCTTAGATGAGATACGTCCCTCAAGGGGTTTTTACTTCTAAAATATGAGATACCGTTATTTAATATTTACTACATGCCAATCGAATAGTAAAAGAAAGTTTTATGTAAGGACATGTTTTGAATGAATCTTGTTTTTTATTGTCGCCCACATATACTTTAATTTGGGTCTGTTAGTTGTTGACTTTTCCCGTTGCTCGTGAATGGAATCCTAAAAAACTCTACGACAGAAATTTCGAAATATCCTATAGTGATATTAATCACTATAGCCATAAGTAAATACTGGCAAATTTCGGGGAAAGAAGTACAATGCAGGAATGAACCTCCCTTTAGGTTGTGAAAAAATCATTTTCTCATCGCCATCTTGATATGTTCTTGATTTTGATGTGCAAATATGTTTTCAAAATAAGATGCAATCGAGTTTCGAAGCAGTTTGCCTGACTCTGGCTTTTATAATTTTCCTGCTCAACGAAACCTGTACAATACACATCAGTCAGTTATTCTTCATTTCCCCTCTTATGTTCAGTCCATTATGAAATCGATTGATTGCATGTGCTTCATTGAATGATATTTGTGAAAGACCATTTATCTTCACCATCTGACGCTCAAATTTGTCAATTTAGACTCAAAGCCAACGGCCGGAGATTTGGAGTCTAATACTGTAGAGGAGGAAGCAAAATCAGCGGAATCGACGTCAGTCGCCAAACCGATTTCTGTTCCAATAAATGCAAAGGAAAAAGATAAGGAAAAGGTGAAACGGCACCGAAGTCGGTCNGAAGCAAAATCAGCGGAATCGACGTCAGTCGCCAAACCGATTTCTGTTCCAATAAATGCAAAGGAAAAAGATAAGGAAAAGGTGAAACGGCACCGAAGTCGGTCACCGAAACGGTCCTCGACCGACCGAAAGCAATCTCGGTCGAAGAGTCCGGATCGTAAGCGTCGCCGGTCGAAGAGTCCGACTCGGAAACGGTCTAAAAGTCCCGACCGAAAACGGTCAAAGACTCCCGACCGGAAACGGTCGAAAAGTCCGTCGGACTCAAAGAAGTCCTCGCGGAGACGGTCGCGGTCGAAGAGTCGCGAACGGAAGAAGTCGAGCGGACGAAAGTCGAGGTCTAAAAGCCCCTCCTCTAAACGAGAACGACGCCGTTCGCGGTCGCGCTCCAAAAGCCCGCGACGGACTTCTAGCGGGTCCTCCACTTCCTCAACTGCTAAGGATTATTATGCCGCCAGAGGAAGCCGGCAAAAGACTTCTAGGCGGTCCCGATCTCGCTCTCGATCCAAGGAGCGCGAGAAGAGGAGGTAAGAGGCGATTCTTCCATGCGCGCAACGCCTTCCCTACAGTTTTTGCTTCGTCCTGAATAAAGTCATTTTCGTATCGTTCTCAAACACTAATACAGGATCTTTCCTCATAATTCGTCACGTTTGCATTCAATTTGAACGCAGTCTTGACGAAGTTGAATGCGATGGTGACAAGTTTAAATGTCCAAGTGACGAATTTTGATGAAAAATCCTGTAATGCGCTATTTCGTATTAAAAGCAACGTTTTTAACAATAAAATTATTTTTCATTGGCACAGCTTAAAAATTACCTTCTTTTCATTTAACGTTAGCAGAGGCGTTGCGTTTATTTGAGAAGCGCTTCGAAGGGTTTTTGGGTTACTTTGTTGCGTTTTTTGTCTTTTGATCGAGCCTTTTCTCTGAATTTTCTCATTTTACGGATTTATTTTCTTGTCCGTTTGTTGTTCTTGGAAAGCAGACGTTAAGGAGACATTGCACAGCTAATATGATGAAAAAGAGCTACAGTATATTTGTGTCGCAGACGATAGCGTGCTAGAAAACGCATTGCCATTGCATTATTGTTATGTTTTATCTAGGTCATCTTTAACAGTTGATCACATTGATATAGCCTTTTGAAATATTGCCGATTTTTTTTGTTCATGTTGTTACGCCTTCGTCACACAATGTCGTTCGTTTTTGACGCGCATTCCAGCGTCCCGTTAGCCTGGTTAACGATGTCTTTGCGTATTTCGTGATTCATATTTCGGTATGCGTGCGTCATTGCTGATCAACTGTAATTTTGGCGGAATCGTTTGACATTTTCGAGAAGCCTTGAGGGTGTCATTGTTCATTTTCCTGCTCATCACTTGCGATTGAATGTCTTTTCCTTTGTTGGAACGATTATATTAGCATTTTGTCGACAATAAAAACTTTCACGTTCATTTCATGCGTTAGTTGAGATTTTTCACGACACTGTGTGAAGGCGAAAAGAGAACGAGTTGACGCTATTTGGATATGCTTCAATAGACACAAAATGAAAGCGAGAGGGGGGAAAAATCTGAGCTGTTCCTCGGCTGCGAATGTGGCGGGAGAACCATTGAGAGGTGATACAGACTAATTTTCCCAAGGACAGGCACTTTCATACTGCCCAGGTAAGTTTTATACGGCATTTCGGCCAAAGTCTGCGTCTTTCCCTATTGCACGTGGTGCTGCTTCTGGACACAGTTGTTTATTATACTCTCCCTTGTTCCAATCAACAACTGAGCATAACTGTTCATTGTGCAGTCAGCAATCAGGAACACTGCACCTCATTTTTTTATCGTATTAAGGTAAGTTTCCAGCATTAATTGACGCTTAATGAACGTACCAAATTAGCAGCAAACAAAGCACTAGAGTGAAGATACACGTACAAAAGCGCACTTCAGTGTGAATAATTTTACAAGCAAGTATCGGGCAGGCGGCAGTCAAATCATCTGTTATTAATTCCGTTGTGAAAGAAAACATTGGGTAAATGGCACAACATATACAGCATTGAAACTTTTGTTAACGTTGTTGTACACTGAAGCAGCATCAGGAAAAGTCCAAAATATGCGCACTTTGTAGATCGGTCGTCAATAAATCGCCTTCAAACAATGAAAATACACAAACATTAATAAGATTCTAGTATAACTTCACCGTACTTTGCAGATTATTGTTAAATTCGAGGCAATATACAAACACAACAAATTTGCTGGGGCGAATAAGTGAACAAATGAGAAAATGTACGTATTTGAAATAGAACTGACCACACTAGACAGGAGGACAATCGGTGGCTGAAGAAGCAATCCTTTTAGAACTGTTCCATTTCCAAAAACAAAATTTAACAGGCGGAATGGGATATTTTTTCTGGGGATATAAGAAAAGAACTTTTAGTAAGAGTTTGCTAGAGCAAGTCAATATGCTGTTCGGTAGCACTAATAGTTTCGCTTCCTTAGGTGTCCCGAACAATATTAGTTCGAATATTTGCATAAATGATCACGATAATGATAGTTTATCATCGCCGTAGTTTCGGCGCGCACAACGATAACCGCTCATCCCCTCTCAAATTTCCTGGAGCGCCGTCAAGGAAATTAAGGCGAGCCACACAACCACCCTTATTCGAAATCGACTCATTGAATAGGGATAAAGTTCATTTTTTTCCCACAGCCGTCCTGATCGGAAGGGATTTGGCTCCGCTGGGACACATTCAGTCACCGTTCCTGCTGTTCTAATGTTTGATCAAAACGTCTTAATAAACTTTTGCACACCGTTATAATGCAAGCTGCATTACGCATTCACATTCAGCACAAAAGAGCACTCGACAAGCAGTTGATGTATACATGCAATTTTTCGATCAGTAACCGGGAAAATTGCTTCAGAAGCACCCAGTCTGTTACAAAAGTCGCGACCATCTCATAGTTCATTACTTTTGTACGCCAAAATCAAGAATTTATTCTGATTGGTATAAGGAGTGGATTTTCGCCGCGAAAAGTGAGGCTAATCTTTGCCTACTTGGATGTGTGCACCGCAGTCTTCTTCGTTATCGAAAAATTGCAAGTTAGCACATATTCACATCAGGTACTGTATCGATTTTCTTCAACCGGAATTATTACGCATGCCTTCTCGCTCGCCAAATCGCGAGGCAATCAGAAATATCAGCACCAAAATTACGAGTAAACATAGTGTGCCCATCAGCAAAAAGCACCAGAAGACTATAGGATTGGCGCCTGAAATTAGACATTTCGGCTAGATCAATATTTCCGCTCAGAGGTAGCAGCCCTAACTTATTTCAGTTGTTCATACTTAAATGATATTAACGAAGTTTTTTATTCAGCTTGATCGCTGGCGCAGTTTTGGAGTCAAATAACGTGTAATATAAGCGCGCTAAAACTTTTAAGTCGAGCAGCACAAAGTGTTACAACTTAACGCTGCAATTAGGCACTTCTTTATGTGAACATGGTAACACTTGTTCACTGATGGCATACTTGGTTTTAATTCATCAATGCCACACGTTACTCTCCCCCAACTGCGCCGACGATCATATCATATTGCAATCCACCATTATTTAAAATTTCAGTTAATCGCTCATAAGCCGACAACATGGAAATGGTGATAAAAACAAATTTAATTTATAGCTTTCTGTATAAGTTTTCCAGGAAAAACACCTCAGGGGACATTTTTCAAAATATTCTGTATAATTCACCTGAGCACATTTTTTCTAGACGAGATCGATTGTGAGTCTCCAAAACATATTGAAATTTTATGCTCATGGAATTTTTAAAACGGAAACGACAACAGTTACAGTCAAACAAGGTTGCGCAATGCGCTAATTAGGTTTCACAATGTTAACTGAACAAGACACAATCAGAATAACGTCAAATTTTAGACTTGTTTAAACTGCATTATTTCATTGAGTGTACCAAAAAATGAAATTAGAAAACAAACGTGAATGTTTCACAAGATTATGTGTTCCCAAAATGATTATTTTGGTTACTTGGATTTTCCCTATATTATGCAATAGCACAAGTCGGCTGATGTTTCACAAGAAGATTTTCTAACTACTAATCAAGCTTAAACGCACATCTTTTTTTACCGCCGTCACTTTCATTATCTTCTTCAATGCGAGCGCGCCAGTTCGGGCGAAATCTGTCCATGGCTTTGCCAAAGAAGCTGTGGCTCTGTGACACTGCAAATTAAGCGCATATATTGTGGATACTGAACTTCTAAAAGCGATAAATCAAAACGCCATTATTTTAACTCTCTCTCACTGCACTACACTTCTCTACATGGCATACGCATACTTCAAACTCTCCTAGCCCTACTTTAAAGGGATATGAAGAATACAGGAAATTTTAATCGCAATTCATTATCATCATCATTTAATTTCTCAAAAATCATTTATGGCAGCCCTGAGTAATCCGGTGATTACGTTAGTAGAATATTTATAGTCGCACTAATATAATTCAGTGTACGGTTGGTAAGACTCTACAAGGGCAGATTCGAGTCCTGCAGGCGGATTTAGCACACTTGATTTGTAATGCGTTCAGAAATATAGCGTACTTGGCTCTGTTGAGTAAGCCTGCTTTAAATCTCCTTTCGGGTACACTGGATGAGCAGCGTTTCTTTCCATTGAGTCATTTCCAAATCCTCGTTGAGCGGACAGGGTGACCGGGTACGTTTGAGAATGACCGCCTAAACAGTTCAATGTCAAAGTAATCATGATAACATCTACATCATAGGATAATATAGTTCTCATTTCGTACCTGCCGCCGAGGGAACGGGAGTAATTATCTTCATGGACCCTTGACGAACAGTAGTGACGTCATTGGGACCGAAAGTAGTCTCAATCGGCGCCCCAAAAGTGGTTTCAGTTGTCATTCCAAAGGTGGTTTCGGTAGTCATGGCGCCGAAGGTCGTCTCATGCGGAGCGAGGTTGTAACCGTAGTTCTGGTCAGTGCCCATGATGGTCGTTTCTCGGATCGGTCGCGGTGGTGGCATCAAACGCTGCCTGTCGCGTTGTTCTTCATCGCGTTTCAGTTGCTCTTGATGCGCTTTTTCCGACGTTTTAATCGTAATCTGCTTCTTATACGTCGTCTGCTTCATGTGCTCTTCCAGGACCTGTAGAGATAAAGACTAACTAGGAGCCCTTTGACGATAGTTTATTGGAACAGGCCATGTAGCTGATCAACTCACAAGTACAAGTCCATATATGAAAAGCATTCATAAACTGACTTAAAAACAATGTTTGTAGTGCTATTCAGTAAAAGCAGATGTAACGTTTTAACCCTTTCAAACTTGTCACGCGTCCTAGAAGGAGTAGGAAGTTTTCACGCATCTTTCAGATTGGTCCACGAGCATCATTCTGATAATATACGGTACCGTTTTCATCGATCTCTCATGACCGTCTTGGGCCTGGCAATCGTGCTTAATCAATTTTCCTACCTGCTGTTCTTTTAACTGTTGCTCCAACTGTTGTTCCTGCTCCTGCTGCTTTGCTTTCTTCTCACGCAGCTTCTTTTCCAGTTCCTGTTGGTAGACATGGTCCTGCTGCAGTTGTTTTTGCCTAAAAATCAAATTTACTTGGTTATTAGGTACCCGAAAGATGCATACAGGTTAGCACGTGTCAGGGCACGAAGGAGGAAATGCTGCACTTTGTGGGGCTTACTGCCTAACACACTTGTGCAGTTTCCGAATTGAGGATTTGCGAGTGCAATCATTGGTTGTAAAACAGGAAACAACCCATTCCAACTAGAAACTGAGCGATTACCGCGCTTGCATTAGGGGATACACTCGAGCAAACTGGATCTTATCCAAGCTCTGACAGTCATTATTCTGCGACATTCTATCACATGTAGAAATCCGTTGACGAAAAAGAATTAGCTATTTTGGACAGCTAGGCATGGTAAAAGTGGAGAACTTCACAAAATTCGACATGTTTACACACCTTTGCTCCAAAATTCTGCGCTCTAAGTCCTCAGCGTAACGCTTCTTCTCCTCCTCTTCACGAAGAGTCTGCTCCAGTTGCTGCTGATAGAGTTGCTCTTGTTGCAGTAATTTTTGCCGTTGGTCTTGCAGTGCTTGCTCAATTTGCTCAGCATACGCTCGATTTTGTTGTCGCTCATGAAGAGTCTGCTCCAGTAGCTGTTGGTAGAGTTGTTCCAGCTCCAGCTGCTTTCTGCGCTGATCTTGAATAACCTGCAATGATTGCGATAAGGAATGGGAATGAATTTGGAGGACATTTGCTGTCACAGATTATATTTCGAGAGAATTTGTGTTGAGGCAGTCAAAGAAATTTTTGAAATATACCTATCGAAAACGGAGAATTACGATCGCAAAGTTTCACTAATAATGTTCTACACACAATTGTAGACGTAATAAGTTGATTTCGTAATGTGTACGTAAGTATCAAACTGATTAAGTCAAATCGACACAATAAACATTTTCTGTAAAAGAGAGCTGCCTCTGAAGAACAGCAATACAATTAGAGCTTACTTCTTCAAGCTGCTGCGCGTAACGTTTCTTCAAATGCTGCTCTTGGACAGTCTGCTCCAGTAGCTCTTCATACAATGTCTCTTGTTCGTACTGCCACTGATGCTGGTCCTGAACTTTCTTCTCTAATTCTTGAGCTCTTTTTCTTGCTTCTTCCAGCTCTCGAATCGTCTCCTCCAGTAGCATTCGATATTGTTGCTCTTCCTGTTGCTGACGCTGCTGCTGCTCTCGAATCAGCTGTTCGAGTTGCTGGGCCGTGTGCTTCTTTTGTTGCTGTTCCTGAAATGCAATCAATTGTATCAACTTTCACCGAATATTTGTCGGTATGTCAACGATTTGCTTTCTCTCCACCATGATGATTTACGGAGATGGCAAACGCAATTTATTCCGTATTACGCTAATCTTCTCCCTAATGCAAGCGCAAATATTTCGGCGCGTTTTTACTCTTAAAAGGTTTCAACAGTAAAGAGCTGAAAAAGGTCCTTATGTGAAATAAACATTAGGTAATCTCTAACGGCAGATATTCAAATTATACTATATAGTTCCAAGGGAAGTGAATGCTTGTCTGGCCGTGGGGAATCATAACCTTACAGAGAGAAGACGGTGATTGTCCTACCCAGCTTAATGCTGTGCTCATCTCCAGGTTATACTACGGCCAGGTCCTGGTTAGAAAATGTCGAGTTATTTACGAAAGACCAAGTCTTTGAGGCTGCGGAAAAGTGATGGCATATGCCCCGAATCTCTGCCTGCATTTGACATTTGGACTTGCCAAGAACGAAATTTGTCGTAGGATGCCAGGAGAAAACCTACTCTCACAGGTTATCCGACTCGTACGGATCCCTGAGTTCAATCGAAATAGAACCAACCTGAAGTGTCTGTTCGAGAAGCTGCTCTAACTCTCTCTGTCGTCGGCGCATTTCTTCCAGCTCTTTCTCGAGCTGTTCAGCATCCTGCTTCTTCTGCAGATGCTCTTGTAGCGTCTGCTCAAAGAGCTGCTGGTAGTGCTGCTCTTGGTTTAGCTGTTTTTGTTGCTGCTCCCGCAGCTTCCTTTCCAGTTCATCCGCATCTCGCTTCTTTTGTTGCTCTTCTTGCAACGTTCTGCAGAGGTTGTGCGCGAGTTATAGTTTTTAAGTCATTAATCGTAAATAACTGGTAATTATGGTGTAGGTAAAGTCAGATACACACCAAAATTAGGATGAGATAAATGCAAAAGTTTGGCTCAGTATGCATTTCACTCCGACTATTTTTGTTGTACGAAATGTCAACGGGAAAAAACGAGAACAGAATGGAATGGAATATAGCAAAAGGTCTATTAAATTTCTTTTAGGGGTAAAAGTATAAATTAAAAGCTATGTTGAACTGGGAACAGAAGCGTTGACAAGTTTTCATATATTCACTAATGCCCATACTTCTCAAGTTGATCCTTATAATCGTGCTCTTGCTGTTGAAGCCACTGGCGCTTCTCATGAAACTCTTGCTTCAATCGATATGTGTACTCTGTCTTCTGGCGATGCTCGTCGAGCGTTTGTTCCAGTTGCTGTTGGTATAGCCGCTCGTTTTCTAGCTGCTTTTGTCGCTGTTCTCGCAGCTCGCGCTCCAGTTCTTCTGCATATCGTATCTTGTCCTTTTGTTCCTATAATTTACGGCTATGAATGGTCAGTTGGGAAATTCTAGTTTAGGGTCCTCGCCGCGTGTACAACCAGCGTGCTATGTACATTATTATTAGCGCCGCAAGCAGATACTTTTCCAGCCAGCTCGCTATTTTAAAAGGCCTAAAAGTGATATACACCGCCTTTAGGGCATAACGTGGTTGCACTAATTAAATAATACTGATGGTATTTCTATGCATTACAACTTGAATATATAACATATAATCGAATGATATTGGTAATTGTTCATGGAGTCTGCGAGAAGAGTTTAACTAGTGGAACTACAGAATGCCCTTTACTTATTTACGGTTTGTCAAGTGCCGTAAGTTTTCGGCTCTGGCTTCGCGCCTGTTGCGTTGAGGATAACTCCAGTATATGGTTTTCACTGAAGTGAACGATTTGTTCTCACCTGAAGCGTTTTTTCTAATTGTTGCTGATAGAATTGCTCCTGTTCGAGATTTCTGCGTCGCTGTTCTTGGAGTTCCTTCTCCAGTTGCTGAGCATATAACTTGTGCTCTTGTTGTTCATGTATGGTCTTTTCGAGCTTCTGCTGATATTGTTGCTCTTGCTGCACTTGTCTCCTGCGTTGGTCCTGAAGCTTCGCCTGCAGCTCGTTCTGTTCTCGCAGCATTCTTTCTTGCTGTTCGTCTAAAAAAACGATGCATTTAATTGCTAGGGAGGAGAAATGATCACAGCACGCGCGTGCAATGTCTTTTTCCGCACCAAAATTGTTAGATTTGTTTGACATATCGCAGACTTGAAGATACATTAGTGGAAATTTTTCATTTAGTCACTACTTAGCAACAGAAGCGCACCTTATTAAGTAAATGCATGTTTCACTGACAAGTATAACGTATTGTTTTGACGGACTGCAATCGAGGCAACCTTATAAGTGGCGCAAAATTTGATGGTACCAAACTATCTCTTTTGAGAAATGATGACTTCAAGAACGACTTTAAGAACTTCGTTTAATAGAGTCTCCTTTAGCTTGGTTCTGCTGCGTTCCTTTTTGGAGTATTACTGTACCTATCAGTCGCTCCTCTAATTGACGCTGCTGGCGTCGCTGTGCTGCCAGAAATTCAGGGGTTTGGCCGAGGTTTCCGGCAGAATTCGCGCGCGATGGTTCGGAAGAGTAATCGCTCGTCGTCGTGTGGAGATATTCCGCTCGGTGAACGCCATTTCTGCCAGCTTGCTGTTCTCTTGTTGAGTGAATAGTTTTCCTCGCTGCAAATTATAGTCCAAATTTCTTCGTCACTCGCAACTCGGCCAAGGCTATACCATAATTTCCATTAAACCGCACAGGAAATGAGTAATTATTGTTGCGGGATCGATTTTATTATGTTTAGACTGCCCATGATCATTGCTCGATTTAAATGGATTCAAAACTCGATAAAATAAATTCTCATTATACCATTTTATGTTCATAGATCAAATGAGCCACATTGTAACGGTAATTTAAAACAGCAACGTTCATCTCGGTGTTCTCGAGAATGATTTACGACAGCGCAAGTTGTTGTACTTTGTGCATGAACCTTTGTCCTTGCGAACCAAAAATACGTTCTCTTGTTACAGACGAAGATATTTTAAAGATATTTCTTTAGAGACTACGAGCTGAGATGATTTATCGCTTGTCATTGGTGAGCCGAAGGGCGGAGATGAATTAATGATGAGACAATGGGACTATGACCTCGACTTGGCATGGGGGATTGGGTCCTATGTGGGATGGATGGCTCTCCAAGGGGAGCAGACAGGGTTTGACAAAACAGGTTGGGATATTGCTATATATATACGTTGCATTGTGGCGACCATAATTATTAGGTTTTCGAAGAATAGTAATGTAAAAGAGCCGGTTTGGAAATGCATGATAACAATTAGCACTGTCCTAAATCGTTCCCACCAGAAATTCGCATAGTTTTGAAAGATATTGTTATTATTGGTAGTTACTTATCCACAAAGCTGTTATTTCAAAACTCCTATTACCGATAGAAATGAATAATCCCCATTGATCGCTTCACGCTCAGCGTAATACGCATTTAAGCAGTTATCTGTAGTCTCAATAGACTGATATTTTTTACGTGACACCTCTGACAATTGAACGGCCCCCGTATGTATCGAGAAAGACTGGAAATGATGGCGCATGCCAAGAAAAATAAGGGCGGAACACCGGTTCATCATGCAACCAAGAATAAATACGTTCGCGTCACGATGATTAAAATGACTTTTGCTCCCCGACTCTCCTGAGCCGCGCAGAGGAGTGCGCGACCTTGGTCGTATGTGGAAGATTGCATTTCTTAAAGACGAACAACTTCTTTGTGAGAAGAGGGTATCAGGGACACAAGGGGAAAGTTTGACCTTGCTCTCTGTCTCACGAAAACAATGAATGCAATTCACTTATTCATCATAGTGCCCAAATAATTGAATGATGTAGCGAGCGTCGAGGGCTGGGCATGATGGTTTAGGGTATTTTTTCCTTTTTGAGTTGCGTATGGCCAGATGATCAAAAATCCATTATTTTTTCCCATTTCTCCCCGGTGAACACTGCCATTACTTATTTTATGTGCAAAAATATCTCTATGGAAAGTATTCTTTTAGTATGAGTTGCATTATGGAAGCTTAAGAATCATCTCGAAGAAAGCGATTGTGTTTGATTTAATGCAGACCTGACAAGTAGAGGGTGTTCTCCCTCTCAAATATTGTATTTGCTTTAATAATACGGCTACATTCAGCAAAATAAAGGCATCTAATACTGCCTACTAATTTTGAAATAGCAACACATGTTTTATTTTAGAGGAGATATCTCGCAAACTTTGGTTCCATTACATGGTGAATCGAAAATATGGCGCGGAAGCGATCAATGATATTTTTAGAAAGAGAGTGACGAAAAGATACGGGAAGCCTTGCTATGAAATTATATGCAGTACTTAAAAACCTTCAGCGAACTTTACTAATGAGTAAAAGCATAACTGAGCTACTATTTCAATTTTATCTGACAAAAATACATACCGCTTGCCGTCGAATATTTATTGCCCGATGATGACATCTTTATTCCAGTTGTAGTCGAATGTATAATCACTTCAGCAATAGCGGCCGCATAAAACGAGCCGCAGCGCAAAGGAAGGCGATCTTTTTGCGCAGATGAACAGGAAGGTAGTTGCGAAGTGTCTAATGAACAAAAATAATCTTTGCGAGAACTATAGAAGACAAACGTCGCGGTCAACACGTCCTGTTTACATACTGTCAGCGCACGACAATAATTAATGCTCAAAGCACGTGCACGTCTTTGCGGAGGAAGGCAAAGGGTTTGGACCGGCGCATAGTGGATTGAAGACAGCACAGAGCTTACTGGACAGCAATTGAAATTAGACCGATGAGGAGAGAGCAAAGTGTCCTGGCGGACTAAAGAAGGTTGGGTCCTGTAATCTTCTGCGGAGAGCCTGGTTGCATTTCACTATAAAGTTGTGCAACCAAGTTCGTACCTCCTTGGAGAGTCCTGCAAGCGCCGCTGTCCTGCGATCCCAACCACCTACAGACTGATAGTGGAATTACGGTGCTTGGGGTGATTGCTTGCAAAACCTCACAGTATCCTTCAGGGGGGCTCTGTCACGCAAGCGCTCAGTAACATACGCAAACGTATTCACTAAAGAACGCTTCTCACAAAGAAATCACGGTGGACATAAGTTTTCTGCCTGAATTTAAAGCCCTGATCGTTCTTGAAATGGATCCGGGAGAGTTTTCCCCGAAAAACCGCGGCCTATAATCCTCACACCTGCCGCTTGTTAGGAGCGACAATCTCGCTACAGTTATATGAACAGGAAACTACGGCGTTCGCCACTCGGCACAAGAGTACACGTCTACACGTCAACCGAATGTGTACGAAGTGGACGACGAAGTCGTCAACGTTGTGCGCGAGAGAGTAATGCGCGCACGTCTTTACGAAGAAGAAAGAAGTGTTCTCGGACCGCGGCCGGAGGGACCGGGGGCAGCCGCCTGAGCGGTTTGACGACGGCGTTGACGAAGGGGCAAATGAGGACGACGGCGGGACGCACGAAGAACCGGTCCTGGTTGGAAGAGGAATGCGCGGCGCTGAACGGCATCGCGCGCGAATAGTATGGTAACTATTTGACACAGTAATGAGTTACAAAGCCATTTTGATACACTTGTTGCGCAGCTGAGCTTTTAAATAATAGACACTCAAGTCGGGTAACAACGGCACGGCTTTTTGCTAATTAATGCAGTTTTAAACTTAGTTAAAACCTGAGTTTACTGTTGCTGGAAGCAGACATTTTTAAACTGCGTTTTGGGCCGCAGTAGTACGACTGAGGTTTAGTAAAAGTGAGGTACGCCTTAGTTTACGATCTGGATCAGGTAAAATCGTATATTGCTTGTCTAATTGTAGAAATGAAGCGAATTCCGTCGAATGAACGAACGATCAGCGCAATAGGGGAAGGGCGAATTGAATCATTATGAGAACATTTTACAGCTTTCTTATGAAGCAGCTCAATGGCACAATGGAGCTTTAAGGAGGGTTGGTGGGGTGGATGGCATACAAATCACGTGACATGCGTTTGCGGGCGAGGCGGTGGCGTTAATGGTGGCCGGCTCGCGTGGAGAGAGAAGGGGAGATGGTTAATATTTCGTTATTGTTGTCCGTTCGTACAACAGCGCGTTGACCCATCATCAAACGTGCCGCAGCTGAATAATCGATCAACAGGACCGGCTCTCCGATACGCACGCGGCAAATTTGACTGTCGCTCTTTCAACCGCTTCTGTACTACAGCAAAATCAATGAATGCTTCTTTTATGTTAGCGCAGTCACAGTTCCAGTCGTAGTAGATCAGAATTGGCATCCCGCCAGGTTAACTAGTGCGTCTATAAAACGATTCGGTCGATAGGCGCACTGTGACTAGCTTTCCTTCGCAGTGCTGCTTTTTAGCAGGAAGATGAGAGAGTTTTACGTATGGTAAAGGGACACATAAATAACTGCATGAATCTGGACAACTGCGGAACGTCGTCGTGACTCATTCATTTCGTGTCATCGTTTGACGCCAAGCAATTGCAATTAGTTTAATTGCTTGGCGTCAAACACGCGACCATGTGTGTATGCACTAAACATTACATTGGGCAATACAAACAGGCACGTTCCATAGAGACAGAGAGGGCAGGGGTCGAGTATAAGGTGTCAGAGCGCATTTCTCACAACCAAGCAAATCTACGTTTATATTCACAGACAGACCTACGTTTATTAATCTAATCTGCTGAAACTCTTGTTCCTAATTCAAGCCGAGGAACAGTTTAAAATAATATAAGAGGCTGTTAAGGCGTCGAGCGTCAAAAATTCTTCAATATACTCCCATGCGCAAGCAACAGCGGTATAATTATTGTCGCAGCCTCGCGCCGCGCCGTAACTCGGCACGATCAAAGTGGCGAATCGTACGCGAACCAATGACTAACCGGTCCTGCGGCTGAGGGAGGAATGCACGCTGAACGAGCGATCAGAATAGGAAAACGCCCGCCGGACGCAAAATGCCACCCGCCGGACCGCGCCGAGCCGCGCGGAGCCGCGCGATCGACGTAAACGAAGAGTCAACAACAACACGACTGAGTCCAGAATCGGGTGGGGCAGTACGTGACTACCTGTGCGCCATATCGATGCGTGCCCGCGGGAATTGCAACAGGAAGGCGACTAAGAGCGCCATTGTCCGGCAATGCAACGCGTTTCCCGTGGCCTTGCGAAGTTTTGCACGAAAGATTTGGCTGCCGATGCATGTGTACATAACGACACAAAAAGGCGGCAAGAAGGAAGGAGCATTGTGTTTGAGAATGGCAATTAAATTGCAGCAGGAAGAAGAATCTGGGGAGCGCTTCCACGAGACCGCAACCTAACAGGCCTCGCCTAACACTTTCGATCTATTTACAGGCACAAGAGACGAAGTCCGAGATCCATATTCTCGTTCGAATAGCACAGTCAGCTTTTTTAAATCATTTGAAAACGGCGCAAACACGCCAGATTGCCATGGCACGGACTATAACAGCGCTCAAATCGATTANTCTCGTTCGAATAGCACAGTCAGATTTTTTAAATCATTTGAAAACGGCGCAAACACGCCAGATTGCCATGGCACGGACTATAACAGCGCTCAAATCGATTACGAAGGAGAGTACGACCGGTTCCTGTTGCACCATAATCGAAGAGTAAACAACTAGAAACGAAACATGCGCTTTAATTGGACGGTTGCACGTGACGAGCATTTTAGTACCTGTGCGCCATGAGAGCGCTCGTAATGTTCTCCATCATATGTTGGTTGGATGTCGGGCTATCTACCTCCTTTCCGATAGTTTTCATAACTTACATTAGGTAGCTGTTTCTTTTAAAGAGGTTACTCAACTTTATATTAAATATACGACGTACACTCGTATTACCTAAGACGGCTTCGTTTCATAGTGGCAAAAACCGCCCATCTCCTCGAACCACTCGGACCACAATTGCTACAAAACCTCCAATGCCCACGTCTAACGCGAGTTAAACCTACGGAAAGCAGAAAAGGGGAAAGATCCGCAAAAACTGTTCAAAGGCATTCAAGCTATACGAGTCCCAGTGCACTGTCTCACGCATCCCAGATGCCATTTTCGTTTATATTCAGTATGCGATCCACTTGATGGTCTACCAAAATTTTGTGATGTGACCTCTTTCAACTCAATTATATAGTTATACGATTAGAAAAATTCTAGTATTAACAATACCAATGGTAATCAGTTTAAATTCCACTCATATATAAATAATATTCACAAATGTTTAAATTTGCACTAAGAGCGCCAATTATTAGTTGGTTACCTGCGCATGTGTAGCGCGCACGTCGTAGTTGCGGAGCGTAAGCGAGTAGAAGTTGAGGTAGAGAAATCGATGCGTTAACAATGTATTGTCCAGCAACGGAACGCAATCATGAAGCGTTGCAATTAGTTTCCACTCACGCTGCGTCCAGCTCTTTCATTATTGCACCGCCGTTCTCATTTACTCTTCTTAGCACTTTACGTTACGTTATCGATATGTTAGTCAACGCTGAAACGCAGAATGAAAGAGAACGCAAAAATCTGTGGTGGCAGTTAAGCCAGCGTAAGCCTACGATTACGGGGAAAGCCTAAGCCAAAGCCCTAGGACGCAGATATCCATATCGAATGTGATGTCGTAAACTGTCGTGTTATTACTCTGACGCTGGTTGAGCGTGTCACGGATTTCTATAATTCATTAACACAGGCGCAATGAGTTCGTACGCATTTGAACAACTGCTAAAGATTTATTTTCAGAAATTACTGAGTCATTGGACCGGCATCAAAATCGTTTGCTAAAGTTAAGTAATTCATGGCGATACTCAGCGCTGCGCCTCATAATGGGCTTAAATATCGTCAAACTTAAGAACAACTTAGGACATGATTATGGTACCGGTCCACTGAGAGTGGCAAGAAGCAATTTCGCAGAGTAAGACTAACGAAGAATCGTCAGCTACTATAATACGCTGATGCTGTTTCCCAGCATTGACACTCTCCTCTTAGCAACGTCTCATTTCTACGGCGTTTACGGCGATCGACGTTCCTAATGTAAAGCACTCTGCGTTACTTCCGAACAAACAGAGATGATGCATGTAACTTAAGCTCAGGCAGCATTTGGTTACAATCGAAAGTATCATAATTGCTATGAAGGTGCTCAGTGGGGCTAAAGCACGCCAACAATCAAATATTGCAAAAGATAAAGAGAGAAATAAGCTGATAGCTTTAGGTTTTTGAAAAACTGCAAATCATCAACACAAGTCTGCTGTGGGTATGAACGATATGAACAATTGCAATACTCTCGTCTCGCCATAAACAGTCGCGAAATGTGTCTGCTGTCGGCCAAAGGCAAAAACGGTAAGAGGTCGGCGTCGTTTTAATGATGTACATTCCTATTTTCTGATTGTTCACTGCGAACATTTTGGGGGTCACGTTGGTGAAGACCTATTTATGCGCAGTTTCGACCCTGAGAACCAATAAAACTTCAAGAAACTACACTTTTCCTTAGCTATGGTAATGCAACGATCGCTGCTATTTACTACTCACAGCAAGGCTGCTTTGCGGTAAGCTAAGCACTATAAAAGTAATGGTATTTGCAATCTGCTGGTTATTTGATACTCTTACCCACAGCTGTTTGCGGATACTGTTCTCTTTGACAGGGCGACGCTACGGGGTCTGGAGCGAATATTCAAAATCTATCGGAATTTCGGTCCCCAGGCTTGTAAGATTACCGATAATTCTCACGTATCTCCATTGATCTCCCTAGTTGTCTGTTCCACACGCTCTCATCGGTTCAAATTTCGCGCCTGCCTTTAACGTCCGTGCAGCCTTGAAGATGGGAGAATAGTACACCCCTAGTAGAGCTTGAAGCTCCATGAAGCATTTACACTGCCACTCTCAGGCAGACCTGCTGAGGCAGGCTTTATACACATAATCGGAACGATCGTTCATTCTCTTTCTGCTTGAGTTTTCGAATGAATGATTTCCGTTCGAAACGAACCACTTCAAGCGTACGGACTCAACAATGAACCTATTCAAATCACATTCCGGTCGCCGATACGTCCATGCGATGGCACCGAGCAACATGACTGAGAGAGTCTGTCGATTATAAACTTGTCCCCAAACGCAATATACTTTTGCCTTATTTAAATTTGCCTACGTACTATCAATCAAATCAAATGATAAGGTACGATGGGATGATACACTCCTGCTGTATTATTAAAGAATCTATTAAAGTCTGCAATACTGGTCATACTGTAGGCGTGACATGCTTCACATTGATAGTAATTTTGCGTGCGCTGGCAGCTGAACCGAAAAAGTCAACAAATGCCGAACGCGGACAAGAGAGTCTTTTATGAGGTTGTTGCGCGACCGCAGGACAGCAGGAAGGCATTCAATGGCATAAAATCATAATCGCCCTCGGTTAAGGTCGAACGCTACGTCACGGCACTATAACTGAACCTTTGCGTCATAGAAAAACGGACAATTTAAGCGATGATGCAGAAATGGCGAATGGCCATTTCCGGGGGCGGCAGCGCTGCCATATGACTCATGATTCGCAATCGTTTATTATGAACGATCGCATCGGCGTTCATTTGCCTGCCATCTGAAAATATGCCATATTTCAGTTTTACTTTAATAATACGACGTGATCATATGCTTATGAAACAAGATATTTATTGCATAGTGTGTTTATGGGAACGGTGGTTGTCTTACGGTTTTCGAGCGAAATTCGTGTGCTATATTGCATGCACATTAACTTGGGCCCTGAGGCCTCTTTTAGAGAAAATATTGCAAAAGCGAGACTATTTTTTGCTATTAGACGAATATTTCAAACTCAAGATATAGGCTCTGTGGGACTAATTATGAAAGAGGCTTTCAAGACTAAGCTTGGACATAATTTTGAGACAATAAATGTCGTATTTCGAAGACATTCTAACGGTTTTAAAATCTGATGGGCCTACTCTTCGTAGATTTATTAATGTACCCAAAGCATTTCATGAATCTTTGAGTTTTTTAGCCTTAAATCATCCATGTTAATTGTATAAAATGTCGCATCACGCCAGTGTTCTGCGCATTCAAAGTCTAGAGAACACAAATTTTTTGCATCGAGCATTTGTGAGACTTTTCGCGGTCGATGGGACGACGACAGGATGCAGAAAGGTTAGTCGCCAGAAACCGGAAACAGAGAGAGGCAGGCAGCGATTATTTTCTGAAAAGAAAATTCGAATGTGCATGAGTTCACGTCGATATGGCCCTGACTGTCGTTTGAGGGATGGACGTGTTGTCGCACGAATATGCGCCAGCGTTGAGGTAAAATAGCGCAAAGTTCTTCAGCAGACGCAAAACAAAGATCACAAATCGACGGCGCTAGAAAATGGACATTAGTGGGCGCAGGAAATTTTGAAAAGAGTAAATCAGCAGCATTGAGGGTGGCGGCTAGTAGCATATCGTTTCAGCATTATATAAGCGGAAAGATCAGCTGAAAACCGACTGCGGCGTTCCGTATCGCTTTCCCCGATTACTATCGTGTTTTATGGTTCATAATTTCATTCACGAGAATTCTGCAACAGGATGACGTCGAGATCTTGTAGTACACTATTAAGGAGGCAATATGCCACGCGTAATTCTTTACTCTAACAATGATTGACAACAAATATTTCAAACAAAATCAATTGATAAAATCATAAAGTAATCATAGATATTGTCAACAAGCTCGCTTCGCTGGCATCACACTGTCTAAACCTAAAGTCAAAGTTAAAGCATAAGCAATCCAAAATATATAATAATTCAATTAATCTGAGATTCAGGAGGGGTTTGTATTTTTAGGAA
>NIUQ01000880.1:20606-38740 GCA_002796945.1 Plectus sambesii | reverse complement strand
CGAGAGTTGAGCGACAAACTTCATTTTGAATTCGCCCTCTCCTTCCGTCGGTTTTCGCCAATCGGCCAGTCGCTGTACGACGCCTTGGGGACCGAGCACTAGGTAGTACGAATGGCCGCCCTCCATATCTATCACATCCACGTTGGTGACACCGTTCGTCTGGTCGGTGACGCCGGGCAACCCCGCGCAGGCGCCGCCGTTATCTGCGCTGTACGCAATTTGGAATGTCCGAATCTCGCCCATACTTGTCAAGCCATTCTTTGGCAGACCATCGATTCGGAATATGTTCAACTGATTCGTCACTTTGTCATCCTCGAGCGACTGAAACGAATACTCGAAATTGTAAATCGAAACGAATGCCCAAGACTGTCTGCTAATGAAAGAAGATACATCAATTAATACCGTAATAGCAAGTTTAATATTATGGAAACCAAAATACTATATGCTGACAGAGCAAGCGAGAGCAGCAGGTGTGCGCTGATTCGCGGTTTAACCTATGCGTGGTGAGACCAAGAAATGATCGCAAAATTTCCACCCTGAAGGATAATGGTGACAAGCAGAGATACGTACACTGTTTGGCATGATCATTTTGCTGTTCCCGTTGAAAGATACATTCACAGTGCACCCTTCGTATGAATTAATGAAGGACACGAAAGCTTGATTGCTGCGAGGAATATCGGGCAGAGTTTCCTGCAAAGAATCACTTGAAGCAAATTGTTAAAACAGCCGGTGCATTTCAAATAGACTGACGTTGACTTTGAACTGGACCAAAGCAGAAATGACGAACGCACAGGCGGCAAGCAATCCTCCGGTAGACATTCGTCGAAGAGGTCTGAAGCAAATATCCATTTTAGACATTTATGCTTTGTATGATGCCAGAGAACAAATAAATTCAATATTTCTCATCAATTTAATAAATTCAGCAATGCTTTTGCAATCACAGATTCATTTGCAATAGAAACGGAAGTTTCACTTGCTGAAAGGGAACGTGAAAGCATTTAATGCAGGAATGTTCGCCGTTTTACACTTTCGTGTTGGGACCAAAACCTGAGGTTTTTCAGGTTACTATGTCGATGTACGTTTAACGTCACTTCACCATGATATGCCTTTTGGAATGTGCCATACTGGTCCCTATATAAATGCACTTAAGCAGTAAAAGGAAGCTCAATGGATCTTCCCCAACTGTCCATCGTTATTTGCAAATATTCTTTATCTAATGAAACCTTACGGCCAAAAATTGCTACGTATACATTTGTCAAGCCAGATTACATGACAGTTACTGATCGAAAACCTTCGAGTGCAGCAAGCCACGCTCTCATGAAGCAATTACGGAAGAAAAGAACGACAAAATACGTACGTTGTCTTAATGCCGACTTTTTCGACGAGCGGATAGATGACCAATTGAAAAATGGGAATGAAAACCATGATAAGAATGGCGTTGAGAGTCTGCATTTGATCGGGGAGAAGTGAAAAGCTGGAAGAGAGGCGGGAATCCATGGCGATGCCTTGGATGATCCAGCGAGAGCCCTAAGAAAAGGTAGAGAGAAGGAGGTTAATACGAAAGATATGCTTATAGGGATGCTTACCTGCTGATCGAACAGCGCCCAGAACATCGGCACCGGCACGTACATCACCATGACGCGTAGCAACGACTTGACGTCGTCGACGAATTGTCGCTGAAATGTTCCCATAATATATTATCGCACAACTGCACATGGGACTGGAAACACAATTGTTCGTAAGTTTTATTATTCCGAGGTGCAGACTTTTGCGAAGTACCACCATATTCATACTGGCAGGAGACAAATTCATAAAACGAATGTAAATATAAAATGTAGATATGTAATTACATTTTACATTACTACAAGTTTTATAAAACTGGCAGTAGGTGTTATTTTTAAGAAAATGTGACAGTTATTCAGAGTCTGTTCAGCAACTAAGTAGTCATATCCACTTCATTTTGAGGCATAGCGCCCATTATCGTTAAGTAATACCTAACTTAAGGTAGCGATTGTGTCAGCGGTCGAAAAAAGGAAGAAGCGCCTACTTTGTGGCATTTGTTCTTTTTGCCGGTACTTTTGAGTTCGATACACTTGATGTCTGATTCGCATGAATGATTGTCCAAGTAGTGATCCATCCAGTGTGGTCGCTTCACGTTGAAGTGGCGTTTGTTAGCCAGCGCCGTCTAAAAACTACTCTATGGGGACAGTTTGTCGAGTAGGCAACGTACTTTTATTCCTTTGATCACTTCGAAGATGACGTTCTCTTTCGGCGGATATTTTTTGTACCAAAATGAACCGCCAACGAAAAACACTAAAAACATGAGAGCGTAATGATGAATGAGCGGCGCTATGGTTTCACTCTTTACCTGTTGCGACGACCATTAGTACAGCTGGAATGCCGAACGCCAAGGGGTAGCAACTGTCGCGACCCATGCAAGGGAGTGCTACAAATTAAGTTGAATGAATAAGCAAATCAGGCGTTGCTTTGGCGGTGTTTATACTTGGAAAGTAATACGTGTTTTTGGGTATATTCAATAAACTGCCTAATTAATCGATATCAATATTTTAAGGATGAAGATTTTGTTTTAAATGTTATATTATTCGTTTATAATGAGAACATATATCAAACAAGTTAACATCATATTCGATATGCCGAAAAACGCGTGTTATTCTGGAAGTATAATCGCAGTTTTAGGATATTTATACTTTTGAATAAGTTATGCGGCGTCTATTCAAAGGTATAAATGAGCCTTAGGAGAACTGCTTACCTCTGAACTCTGGAGTGAGAAAGGTAGATATAGTGGAGCCAGCGTTGATGGAGAAGTAGAACATGGAGAAGAAGAGAGAGATCATCCGTTCTTGCCCGATCTTAAACTGATCGCCGCCGAATGCCGCCACGCACGGCTTGATACCCCCTGTGCCCATTGCGATTATGATCAGTCCCGTATAGTCCAAGTAACTGAAATATAAATGACTCATAACGACAGCCGACGTTCCACCAATAAACTTACGGATGGAGGCTGCTCGACTGAGCAAACGTCGACGCCACCGACAGAACGACTTGACCAGTTGCGTACAACAGTGAGATCCATAAGATTGTTCTAAAGCGATCATCGAATTATTAGCGGCATAATTTAGTTGCACTGGTGACATAATTCAGGAATTATCAATATGTGCAGATTGTACATTATATAGTCATGTTTTAATGTATACAAATGGGACCAGAATTATTTCACCAGTGCAACAATGTTATGCCGTTTAGAAAATGGAGGTGATAGAAAAGAAGGCGAGCTTACTGGAATTTGCCAAAGTAGCCGTCGGCGAGGATGGAGCCTAGCAGCGGAGAGCTGTAGGCGAGGACAGTAAAGCCGTGGAACAGGGCCGTGGCGCCATTGTCGCTGACCTTGAGGATGTTGATCAGGTACAGCGTAAGCACAGCTGCAAAGCAATTGTTTTATCGCACAAAAAAAGACCGATTCTGAGTACTCACTTCGCATTCCATAGTAGGAAAAGCGCTCGCAGAACTCGTTGCTCACGATGCAGAACGTCGTCTTCGGCCATGCTCGCCAGATCTCTCGGCATCCCTTATATTTCCATTCGCATTATCAACACGCTTATTCTTCAATTCTTACCTGTGGTTCCGGCTCGGACGACACTTCCGGCCTTAGTTGTATTGGTCCTGAAATACCATCAGGACTGTTGTCTTCCAATCTATCATAGCCTCTGTGCGATCGACGTCTCCAGCAATCGACCATTCGTATATACTATTCAATTGCTTTGTAATAACAGTTGTGTTTCTAACTATATAATAATAATAACTTGACAACGCTCTTCAGTTCACATGAGTCAAAAAATTATGTACACTGATATGTATAGTGAAATTTATACACTTCGATCAGTCATTCTCCGATTTCCCAGAAGGGGCGGATAAAAAAGAATGACGCAGCGCGCGATGGCTCAGATGACGATGGAAGGCGTATGCGCCAAATTCAAACGCGGTTCTAAAGGATTGAACAGAGATAACGCGATACGTGCGACGTCCGAAATCGGCAGTACAAGAATCAAGAATNTGTAAGGCGTATGCGCCAAATTCAAACGCGGTTCTAAAGGATTGAACAGAGATAACGCGATACGTGCGACGTCCGAAATCGGCAGTACAAGAATCAAGAATCGATGAACGTCCGAAATCGGTAGTGCAAGTATCAAGAATTAATCAACGTCTGTTTGGTAATTCTTGGTACTTGTACTGCCGATTTCGGACGTCGCGCGAATCACCTTAACTCTGTTCAGTCCTTAACGGTCCACAACTGTTGTGATAGAAAATTACGCTATTACAGCGCCAGCTCGCTATTCGCATTTGTTTTAGTTCCTTTTGCTGTCTCGCACGGTCGCGGTAGCATACTCATACCAGGGCTCCCTTGATCTCATCGCGTTTTGGGGTGCCAGGTTGCCTTGTTACTTTCGCTATCTTGCACAATACGCTACCTGCCACCGCTCACTCGGCCACAGGGTGACGGAGGTACAGATACGCTAAAAGTTTCAGGAGACGATAAGGATGGAAACTGACAATAGAGATTGGACCAGCTTCATATGGGTACATAAAGCTGTACATATGGGACATATTTTTGCATCGCGTTCAGTAACTTTAGCTAGTGACCATAAGACACCGTCCAAATCAACCATCTCTTTTAATTAAGCAATAATCATATTTTCAAATAACGAGCGACAAAAACGCACTGGATTTTTTTCCGGTGAGGACGCCGTCAGCATCGCCGTCGAAGGCGTCGTTCGTGAAGCTGTTCTTCTGCTGATCGTTCATGATGGCAAGATGCCAAAACGAATTGTTGGAGGGACAATTTTAAATGTTGTGCACGAACTCACGGTCAAATGCCCAATCGCCAATCGGCAGGCTTACTTATCATCTTCCGTTCCGCTCACTTCCTTTATCTGTTTTCGCCCACCCTAAATGCATAGCTGGCAGCNCGCAGAGGGCGTCTATTTTTTCAATCAAGGTTTGAGGGGGGCGTCTATTGGAGGGGGGCGTCTATTGGAGGGAGGGCGTCTATTGGAAGAAATACGGTATTTTTGCATCGCTTTCAGTAACTTTAGCTAATGACCATAAGACACCGTCCAAATCAACCATCTCTTTTAATCAATCAATAATCATATTTTCAAATAACGAGCGACAAAAACGCACTAGATTTTTTTCCGGTGAGGACGCCGTCAGCATCGCCATCGAAGGCGTCGTTCGTGAAGCTGTTCTTCTGCTGATCGTTCATGATGGCAAGATGCCAAAACGAATTGTTGGAGGGACAACTTTAAATTTTGTGCACGAACTCACGTTCAAATGCCCAATCGCCAATCGGCAGGCTTACTTATCATCTTCCGTTCCGCTCACTTCCTTTATGTGTTTTCGCCCACCCTAACTGCATAGCTGGCAGCGNTCAAATGCCCAATCGCCAATCGGCAGGCTTACTTATCATCTTCCGTTCCGCTCACTTCCTTTATCTGTTTTCGCCCACCCTAAATGCATAGCTGGCAGCGTTTCGCTCTTATCGGGCCCGGTAACACCCTGATGCACCGGCGACGACAACAAAAACATTGCCCCAAATGAGATATCGTCGAGCTCAAAGGCATCTTGGCCAGAAAATTGGCAACACAGCCTGTCACTAACGTAGCTCTTCCTATCTCGACGTTGTAAGAGTCACGCACGCCAAGCGGCAGTTAACACAACTCGCAAGCTTTATGGAGCTCAAAAACAAGCAAAAGACTGAGACAACAATCGAAAGACACACACCACATCGCAGTTTTGGTAATTGTTAGTCATCACAGTAGTAGTTCAGGTAGTTCAGGTTTATAAGACAAAAGTGATGCAATAGCGCCCGTACCAGGTATCCAAACAGTAGGTCAATAGATCAATCATCGCCTGGTACTAAAGTGTTCAGCGAATACTGGTCAAAGGAGACGCGCATCTGGAAGTGCAATGATTGAACAATTTTCACTTGCAATGCGACATGCGACATGAAAGAATTTGCGAAAATGGTAAACAGCTGGTAAGGTTGTTACCTGAATGAGATCAGTGTCTATCGACTCCGAAAATGGCGCCGTCTGGTCCAATTTATCGTCGATTGCTCGACCTTTCCAAGAAAATTCCTGAAACGAGTACTATTGCACTGCGTCGGTAAACGCTCTGGATAGCGCAAACAGTTACAACTTTTGAAAGGACGCGTAAATGGTCGCAGAGCGCCTTATAACGTTGTAAATTTAAAGAATTACATTACTATTTAATAATCGTGCCCTATTTATTAAGTCTCATTTACGTTTAAATGCCAATAGTCCTTGATTAGATAGTATACTATTTTCACTTTAATAAACACAGATTCCATTTCAAAAAGGGCATTTTTTCGGGTTGATTTAGCTTAGAAAATGTTCATTTTAATTTTGAAAGTGACCTTATTGAACTGTAAATGGTATATATAACCATATTCCGATGTCAGATTGTGGAAAATCCAAACCAGTTTCTGAATATTATATTTATGAATAAGGGACTAAAAATTCGTCCAAATTTATCTCTAAAGCGCCATTATGGCTGTTCTCCAACAGATTAAATTATCGCACCTCTACAGCGACCGGTTCCGTTGAAATATGTGGTAGCAGTTGAACTCCGATACGAAAGCGATAAACTAAAAACGAAAGACTATGGTGAGTAAGCGGACTTGGAATATGCAGAAAACTGACACGATATATCACAATTGTCATTATTGCTTGGCGCAAATTGTTGGGTGCTTAAAATGCAGTCTCGGAAGCTCTTTTCCAATTTTGCAATAGATGACTCCAATTCTTTGCTGAAAAGAGACGCATAAGTCGACTTATGACAATCTTCTGAATAATATTTAAATACTCGAAAAACAAGCAACTTGCACGTTTTTATCTAATCAAACTACTAAAGAAAAGCCTGTAAAACGGATCTAACATTTCCCGAAGCCCAAACTATCTTATAAACCTATTTCCGTAATGAAATTACAATATTCAACCCGTATTCGACCAGTTATTCTGCTGCGAGTTAGCCATCAAATAAACTTCGAAATTCTCCGCATTGTGAGCGGAGCTTGTTATACGATTAGCATAAAGCATTATTCCTTTACGCTCACGTTAAAATATTAAGTTTTCATAGTATATTTGGCGCCTTAGGAGATGCAATCATGTAAGTCGTACGTTTGCTGGTCGATAGAGCCACGGTCAATTGCGTAGATCGTAAAGACGAAGCGCTCGTGAACATTATCAAACGCGTCCACAAGAAAGATGCCGAACTTGAGGAGTCCATCGGATTTGCACCATCGTCTGATCGATGAGACCGCACTGGTCACATACTTTGACACTCCTGGATGGCTGCACAGCTGAAAAGATCGCAATAAACAATCAATAATCCATGAAAGAGTTTCTACTCGGCAGCCATTTCAAAGTTGAAAATATTAGCGTTCTGCGACTATGTGTGATGAACGTTTTTTCACTTAGCTATATGTGTCAATTGAAGATTCACTGTCAATTGTCGGTGACTAAGCGAGATAAAGCTGCTTAGCGGTAAGCTAATTATAATGTAAAATTATGGCAATTGCAGTCAGCTCGCCATACAAAGTTTACATTTTACGCCACCTTCCCTTCAGGTAACGGTGAATAGAGTTAGCCTTTAATCATAATTTCACTCTCGGATTAAGCAAGATGGCATAATCAATTGCGGTGGAGTGTAATAACTTTAATATTATGTTCTTACGTAACAACAACATGCAATTAATATATAATTATGCAATGATGCAACAAATGCCATCTGCTTACTTGAACAGGAATATCGAGATATTTTTGCGTGGTGAACGCGTTGTTCGGGTAGACATCTCTAACGTGTAACACGGCATGAGTGAAGATCTGAAGAAACTCCGCCAACATATCAGCAACGCCTGAAAGAACAACTCAATCATATTTCGCATCATTGCAATTCTTTCTTTTCAATGTTTTGTTTGAAAGAGAAAAATTCTTACAGCTGTTCAGACTCGGTCGATCTTCTTTTGCCAAGTGTTCATAGTTATCAAATTTTATCCTGTTCATGGTTGCAGGTGCAGAGTGATGAGATGATGTCCAGCGGCGAATAACCTCGTCTATCTCCTAGAAAGATTAACTGCTCGATAACTGTTGTTATCAATTTCGGTTTTGTACCGATAACGCGCAATTGTACAAGTGATTCCTGACGAGTTTGAACAAAACGCTTGCTAGCCGAGTGATCGCCTCTCACGAAAGACACGAAGATAGAGCTACATTTTAAAACGTCACGAACTGCCCTGAAAGAGATCCTGTAGAAGAAAAGATCTTCAACGGCACATCAGCATTGGTTTCGATTTCGTAACAAAAACATCATTACCATTTTTACAAGGACACTTTCCTTTAAATCATATTCAACAAAGTGTTCAATTTAAGTTTTAAAACGATTCTTTTTGACACGGAAAGTGTCCTTATTGAAGTGAAAGTGGTATAAATCCGATCCTGCACGACTACTAAACATCACGGCCCGCGGATTTTCAAGGATGAGACTGCCGCGTATGTGGCACGGGTGTTTTTCGTCGCGTGAGTTGGCGTGTGCTTGAAAGGTAGAGTTTATTCCAACCGACAATGTACACCTTTTCCTGGTAGGTGAACGTCAAATATAGATGGCCATCATGTATAAAACGGCATGAAACGTTCTACGAAATTAGTTAAATAGCTTTCTGCCCTTTTACTGAGACTGTTCGCTTTATGAACGAAAAACTGAAGTCTCGACACGATTGGATAAGTAGCGTGAACTGTAGTTCAATCTAGTAGTTCAATCTCATAGCCATATCCGCTACCACTTCAATAATTTGCAGTTTTTTTCGTCCTGTTCCACGTGTGTTATTTATATCTGTTATTGGATTGTGATAACTCAGGAAAAACTTTNCAATATCCGCTACCACTTCAATAATTTGCAGTTTTTTTCGTCCTGTTCCACGTGTGTTATTTATATCTGTTATTGGATTGTGATATCTCAGGAAAAACTTTAATTCGCAGCACGACTTGCTTATAAATTATCCTCGGGTGAAAAGTCGAAACTCGAACATCATCGCTTATTGATGGACGAAGCATGGTGCTAAGCGACTGGGCGTGCGTGCCAATAAGTTAATAAGCAAGCTAATAAGAAGGCTGCTCTACTCGTGTGTCGAACGCTATTGCTCAGCTCTTAATACGACGGAAAATGATTTCTTCAGCGGCGCGAAGCATGCAGTTTTCGTCTCGACGCAGCAAGCGGGCGATTCGGTTTCTGGTGCTGGCCGGCGCCCTCGGTTTCTTCTTCGTGTCGGCGCAGATGCTGCTGTCGACACCGACATCCGAAGAAGATTCTCACAAGGGCGATGATCCTCTCCAGCAGGAACAGCA
This sequence comes from Plectus sambesii, assembly GCA_002796945.1. NCBI lineage: Eukaryota > Metazoa > Nematoda > Chromadorea > Plectida > Plectidae > Plectus > Plectus sambesii. The sequence goes on along the minus strand of NIUQ01000880.1, from coordinate 29,300 downwards.
GCACGCGCTAGCTGTCGAGTCAGATGGCGAATATAAACGACCAGCCGATATGAACGCCAAAATCGACTGGACGGACTACAAGAAGGTGGAGGAGGAAAAGCAGCGGACGGGTCCTGGCGAGAATGGAATGGGATTTCATCTGCCGGCCGACAAGCAGCGCGATAAGGAGACGTTGTACCGGACGAACGGCTTCAACGCGTTGGCGAGCGATTTCATCGCGCTGAATCGGTCGGTACGAGACATTCGTCACAAAGACTGTCGCAAGAAGAAGTACTTGTCTCACTTGCCGACGGTGTCTGTGATCCTGCCATTCCACAACGAGCACTGGACGACGTTGCTGCGCTCGGTGTACAGTATCCTCGACCGAAGTCCGCCTCAACTGCTCAAGGAGGTCATCCTGGCCGACGATTACAGCAATAAGCCGTTTCTTGGCAAGCAACTCGACGACTACATCGCCAAGCAGTGGCCGGATGGCAAAGTGAAAGTCGTCCGGGCAACTCAGCGCGAAGGACTCATTCGCGCGCGTCTTATGGGCGCTCGCATTGCAACTGCTCAAGCAAGTTTCGTCTTTTTACTAGTCGATTCTCACCCCTACGCTTGTTTCAGGTTCTTCTCTTCCTGGACTCCCACAGCGAGTGCAATGTGAACTGGCTTCCCCCGTTGCTGGAGCCGATTGCGGAGGACCGACGCACGGCTGTTTGTCCATTTGTCGATGTGATCGACTTTGAAACATTCGAATATCGGTGGGTACTGCTGCAATGATGTCGTTGATGGCGAGTATTCGGCTGCTTTTGTAGAGCTCAGGACGAGGGTGCTCGCGGCGCTTTCGATTGGGAATTGTACTACAAACGTCTGCCGCTGCTGCCCGAAAGTCTGAAGCGACCTACAGAGCCGTTCGATAATCCCGTAATGGCCGGCGGCTACTTTGCCATCGACAGCAAGTGGTTCTGGGAACTCGGCGGCTATGATGAAGGTACATTGAATCCATATCGCGTACTTTAGTTGAAGTTTTGGCATTGAAATTATGGCATCTTATTAACGATAAATAGGTATGAAAATGTGACTTGAATAAATGTACGCGATAAGAAGCGCGGCGATCGATTCAGTGGCGATCGCTGACTGACGATGTAACCAAACAACCTCATATATATTTCAGGACTGGACATTTGGGGCGGCGAGCAGTACGAGCTGTCTTTCAAGATCTGGCAGTGCGGCGGCCGGATGGTGGACGCGCCTTGCTCGCGCGTCGGTCACATCTACCGAAAGTTCTCGCCGTTCCCGAGCGCGGGCAAAGGCGACTTCATCGGACGCAACTACAAGCGAGTGGCCGAAGTGTGGATGGACGACTACAAGGTTGGGAGCGGGATGTACTGTCGATGTTGACGAAGGCGCATTTTGCAGGAGTTCATTTACCAGCGACGTCCTCACTATCGCTCTCTCGACCCGGGCGATATCAGCAAGCAGGTAGCCCTTCGCGACAAACTCCAGTGCAAACCATTCCGCTGGTTTATGACTGAGATCGCCTTCGATTTGGTCAAGAAATATCCGCCTGTTGAAGTTCCCCCCGCCGCCGAAGGCGACTTGCGGTACGATCCTCTACTCTTTTACTCTTTTCCGATTACCTCGAGCAAGCGCAATTTTCAGTAGCGCGGTCAACAACCTGTGCATCGATACGAAGTTCCACGGTCAGAATGAGCGATTTGAATTGGCGCCTTGCTTGCGGGACAACCCTTCGCACGGCGGCGAGCAGAACCTGGTGTACGGCAACGGCAGTGGCTTCTTGCCAGCGTCATTGTCAGTTTCGTGTACATTTTGAAGCAGTCTGTATCGATTAGTCTTTCAGAGTCTCATCAAAACTAAGAATAGAAGTCATTTGCAATTATGAAAATTGCGATGCGTGGAAATGTTATCATAATTTATGTATCCACAATTGCAGCTGGTGTAGTCGCAGAGATTCGGCCAATCCACAGCCAGTCGACATATCGACGCCGCTTTCAACAAGCTTACTGGGGCGTACAACCTATGAGAAAGTGGATGAGTGGACGGTTGGGTTTCGAAATTGACGCGGAAGGAAGGGTTGGAAGCGAGCAGATGGTGACGGAGTTGATTGCTGATTGGTTGTTGTTGGTGCCGGGTGGGGGTGGGGAGGGAGCGACTTAAAGGGCATCTGTGGTAGCCCGGGCACGCTCTTGAGTCACGCTGGCGGCGGCCGACGGTGCTAATCGGGCGCGGACGTGGTGGTCCGCGAGGTGGCGACTTCAATCGCCTTTGTAGGCCGATAAGTGAACGGTGCAAATAAGCTGCTTGCGTCGGTCGGCGATGCTCTAGTGTGTACACAGTGTATTGGTCTTGCGTCGCCGTACGGACAACTGGCTGGTCGCAAACGTCGCGTCTTTCCGATTGCCCAACATGCGACGACGCTGTGTACTCGCATGGCTATCGTTGACCGCCTTGCTGGTACTCGCTGCAGCCGAACTCAACGATGACGACGAAGATCAGTTAGGGGATAGTAAGAACGGTCGGTTCGAAGGTTCGGGCGGTGCAGTGGACGACAATGGCGAATTATTACTGCCTTCAACGATCGCTGATAAGGCGGGTGTAAAGACAACGACTAAAGCGCAAAGAATTGTGACTGATGAGAATTTGGTGCAGGAGAAGGAGGAAACGGCGACTGCGACGGCCCAGAGCGACTCTTTCAGCAACACATTGACGCTCGTCTTCAGCTTAGGTTGCGTGGTGCTGGCCCTCGTGGCGTTCGTCGTCTTTCTCGTGTCTTATTTTCGTGACCAGCGCACCAAACCCACAGCCGTGTAAGCGCTGGTCCCGCTTTTCGACCGCTAGCGCATTGTTGGTCATGATACTCTTGTTATATGTTGGTGGCTGAAGAGTGTAGTGACGACGGTCCTAGCAACAGCGGTGCGAAATCGATGAACGAATCGCGGCCTCGACTGTTACGGCCGTCCGCTCACTTTTTGTACCACTGTGTCGTCAGGTGCTTCCTCGCAGTCTATTCGCTTGTCCAAAATCGAAGCAACATTCGTTTGTAGCCGTACTGTGTTATACATTTATGTGAATATTACAATAAATCGTATGGAAGAGGCGCAGTTTAACACATTTGCCAAGTTGCTGAGTGGCATCAAATCGTGCTCATCAAATGAATTCGATTATCGGCCGGCGGTCGATCAACTCGCTGATGTGACGGACAATCAATGGCTGCAGCTTGTGATTGCTTGCAGTCGTAAACCTTTCACCACCACTATCGACACCGCCTGCAAGATTATCGGAGAGAAAATCAAATGGAAGGTAGTGCAAGGTCATGTTAGTCTCCTTTAGTCATTTCATCTTCCTACAGAACAACCCCAATGGCGTCATCCAACTCTGCGAGGAGTGGAAAACGTCGCCCGACTTGGAAGCTCTCAAAAAGCAGGACAGCCGCGATCAATACGATTTCTGGAGCAGTGTTAGTGGAATGGGCAGAGAGCTGTGTAATAAAACAAAGTAAAAATTATCCTAGTTTGTTTCTCATTCCTTTTTGACAACATTAGTTTTTTCTTCAGAGATCTTCCAGCAGGAAAAAAAGCAAGTCAAGCGGTGTTCGATTTAGTGTCACTACTGTACAAAAAGAGGTCTCGCTGGTTGGCGGCGCTCCTCGAAAAGCTCTACGAGCTCGCCGACTTTAAGGTAGGCGGTTAGATGGCGTTGGATACTAAAGAAAGCTTTTATTTAGGATATCGATGCAAAGAGAGGAGAAGAGTTTGCAAATGCGCAGCTGAATCTTTACGTTGAAGCAAAAACTGCGGACTGGTTCGAAAAGGAAGAGAACATGCCGATCGCTTATATAGACAACTGGATATTCGCCTTTCATGGAACGACGAACTGCATGGACAGCAAGCCTAATGGCACTCTCAGCGATGGCAGCGCGCGAGTGATGCAAGCCATATGGAAGTTGTGGGATTGGCTGAACCGCAAACAGGACGATGACATCACTTATGACAGCGGCTCGCGAAATCATTTCGGCAATGCCATCTATCAAATCGTCTACCGCTTTATCTTCAGAGTAAGCTCTGTTTGGTACTTTAGAGGGGAATTGCCTGTCACCCGTAGCTCTTGAAATTGCGCCAGAGGTTGTTATTAATTTCGCATGACGAGGCTGCTTACCGCCTGGTTAATTACAGTATAGAATTGACATGATTCACAGTTGGCTTGTCATACACAGCTAAAAATACTTTACGATAGAATTCCTCGCGGGTAGGGGTGACCGCAATTCTCTTTGATCTGGCATATTATCCGATAATTTTAGTTCGCCAACACAAAGGAGGCGGTACATTTAAAGCTGTTCGTTCCGCACTGCCAATCGTGGATAGACAGAAATCCGGACGATATGAACGAGAGCTTAACGCAGATCCGGGAAGGTTGCGAGTCTGTCATGACCGCTCTGATGCGCAACGTGCCACAAATCGTTGGTGATAGCAGCGATTCAATGTTGCAACAGTTCTTCAAAACTAAAGACTATTCAACGCTCTGTAAGTGTTAAATATATTGGCACCAGTATTCGACATTACTTGCCATNATAGCAGCGATTCAATGTTGCAACAGTTCTTCAAAACTAAAGACTATTCAACGCTCTGTAAGTGTTAAATATATTGGCACCAGTATTCGACATTACTGCCATAGTGTTGGGTTTCGAGCGCGTTTTTTGCAGTTTTTCTCGAAATTCTTCAATCGAGCGCATCTATTTCAATACCACTCGATACCAAAATAAATACGATTTTCCTCCTTCATCCACAAGTATTTTGACATAATTAACGCGCGAAATTATTCCAATAATTGGCATTGTTGTCGCGAGATCCAATCAGGAAGACGTATAGTATAAGTCAATCGTAGCTAATCTCTTCGCCTACAATGGCTACTGATTGTTATAGCTAGCATCTCGCAAGCCTACGAAACGAATCAGGACACGAAGAAGGCCGTTCATGCAAATATTACGCAAATTGTCAAAGTTCTGGGTCACGACTCTTCCTTAGATTACCAAATTTTGTCTTTGCTGCATCAAGTGGCGAAAAAAGAACCATTGGTAAGTAATGTTTAAAGTAAACTAAAAGAATTGCGTACATTCAATTGCAGCTTCTCGAAAAACACATCAGTAAAATTGAAAAGTATGTCACTCACGCCCACCACTTCTCACAAGCCCTGATGATTCTCGGATTGATTGCAAATGCCAAACCAACATTGTTCAAGGGAAAAGGAAACAACTATTGCACCATCGAGAACACCGCAATGGTTACGATGCAACTTTTCCTTCCAATCGCTCACATTAGCGACGTACTGCTTACCTCCTTCCCTTTGTATACATGCTTCGATGTTGCCATTTTTTCAGTCAGAAGCGGAACGGATGATAAAGGTAACGGAAAAGGAAATCCAAAAAGAGATTAAAACGGACGGCTCAGCGGGAATGATGCCCAATTCACTAACGATCCTCAGCCAGTGGACGATATTTGCTCAAACAAAGAAGGCGCCGCTCGAGAAGCACCGCAAGTTCATCACGGAACTGCTCAACAATCCCAAACTGAAACAATCGGCGCAGGGCTTACTGGATGTCCTCGACGGTCGATCGTAAGCCAGTTTCTCTTCTCAGTATTGCACCATTGGACCGGCTACATAATTGTGTCCCTAAAGTTGTTCATAGCTTTGGATTATCTTTACTCTATAATACTACTTATGACATCAGTTATGGTACGTGTCACAACCACCGATGGCATAACTATTGCACTTAATTTTTTCCTGGAGTTATGAAATTCCATGTTACCGGCCCATTATATCGTGATTGCAGCCTGGAAACTGTTGCCAATGCTGTGGACAAACACGAAGACGACATAGAAAAAATTGATGGAAAAATAACAAAGAACCGCGGTGATATCAATCGGCTTGATAAAACGGTCGACGAGCATGGCAACCAAATCGCAATGAACACAACATTTACAAAACGTTCCATGGTCCGTCTGGATCATGTCGAGAATCGAGTCGATAACGCCGAGGAGCACATCGACGAACTGGACAACAAAGTATGCAATAGTTGTAATGACTCATTTTCGTTAACCCCATTGCAGACGGTCAGTAATGCGCCGGTTTGGGCGAAGGAGGTGTCGAAACTGCTTAATCCGCGCTCGGACAACGACTGGCGCTTGGTGGCAAAACGCATCGGATACAGGCAACGAGATTAAATCTGATTCTACTACAGACGATATTTTTCAAATTTCAGCAATGATGACATTCGTGGGTGGGCTTCGCAATCCGATCCGTGCATGTCGATGCTGGCAGAGTTCTACACCAGCAACAAGACGTCGGATGCGACACATTTTCTCGTCAATGTGTGTAAAGACATTCACAGACCAGATGCGGCAGCTGTGATCGAGAAGTACAACAAAAATGCACACAATGTTGTCTCGGATGCGGTGGAAGTTCGTATCAAGCCGCCGCCCGTATTTCTTAGCTATCAGTGGGATCATCAAAAAGAAGTCAAAGCGCTCAAGTCGAGTTTACAACGACAAGGATTCGACTGTTGGCTTGACATAGGTCAGTATGACAAAAATTTAATACTGTATCATGTGAAATCTTGAGGATAAAACTGAGAACGGCACCGATAGTTTGGTTTGTGTACTGAAAATGGCCCCTGTGCTATATGCAATCTCAATTGTCCTTTTGACTAAAAATGTTGAGTCGGCTGCTAACATGAATGAGATGTTATTAAAAGAGCATTTTAGTATAAGGGCCACATTCTCTCTTGCGGAATGAATGGGGACGTAGTGTTTAATTTCGTGTTAAGGACTGTTTAATTGAGACTGGCTGTTATGGGTACAACATAGTTGTACTGGTGAAATAATACTGACAGATTTGACGAAGAATAATCAATATGTTCTAGATCATATCTTTATACATTCTTGTTGTAATGCATGCAAGTCTGATCAGAATTATTTCGCCAGTGCAACTACGTTATGACCGACCTTTAGAGTCGCTTTCAGTCCACCAACTTATAAGGATCGAATTAAATTCTGTCTGAATCTTTAGGTCAAATGGGAGGTGGCGACAGTCTCTACAGAGAGATCGACAAAGGAATTCGAGGATGCCGTGTTGTGGTATTATGTGTTTCAAAGAAATACACGCAATCTGCTAATTGTCAACGCGAAGTGAATCTGTGCAACGGACTGGGAAAGAGAATGATTCCTATTCTTCTCGAGCCAACTGACTGGCCACCAGCTGGAAGCATGGGTCCAATACTTGCCGACAAACTCTACATAGAGTTTTATCAAAAGCAGGCTAGTTTGCATCAGTTTCTGTCAATGCTTTTTAGTTGACTCTCACTGTTTCAGAAGTCAAAAGATGCTGCTGAGCCGTGGCCGACAGAGAAATTCAGAGAACTGGTCGCGCAAATACGCCAAATCGTGCCACCTGATACGACTGCTACGTCGACGCCGTTGAAGCATTCAGCAACAGCCGGTGAATTGAAGCAGCGGCTTCCGGTTAGTAACCCATGCATACAATCAATTTTTGAACCGGTGTGAATTCAGGAAAAGAAACCAAAACGCCGCGTAAGTTTTGCCGACGATTTGCTCGGCAAAGGCGATGAAGACAGCGAGAGGGAAGCTGACACCCCAGACGACTTGGATCACAGGAGTAGACCATTTTTCAACGTGATCATCTCCTGCTCGCCAGACAAACTCTACGAAATGCGGAATCTCGAACGGAACATTGCCGCTCTTGGTAGGGATGCGCAAGCTTGAAAAAATTCTGCCGCAAGCAGCATATTTTCAGGTTACACAACCAAGGTCATGCCTTTCACGGAAAACAGTGTCGCGCGAGTCGATAGCGATGTTGTCATCGCCGCTCTATCGCTGCGCTACACTAAATCGTCTATGGGCGGTAAAGAGGTGAAGCAAATTGAAACATTAGTAGAAACTCGTTTGTAACTATTAACAATTGTTCATATTAGGTGACAAAAACATTGCAATCTGGACGATCTTTGATTCCTCTGCTGCTCGAAAAAATCACATATCCAACACCCGAACTAAAAGATCAGTCGAGGCAGGTGAAGCCAGTCGACTGCCGAAATATGAAGCCACGCGCCGATTGGAGTGATACGCGGGAGTTGGAGGAAGTGATCGATCGCCTAGAGTCCCTTGTGCCTCACATTAAGCCCAACGGTGCCATGCACCGTGACAAGCACTCCTCCACCGTCCCTCCCGCCAACAACCACGTGCGCACCATGATGCACCGTCGCCTCCCCAGCGACTCGGCGTTGGCGCGGGAAGCGTCCGAAATTACTATTCGCGTCCGACCACCCACCCCCGAGCACCACGAGCGAAATCGTGTACCGCCGCATTCCTCCGATACGAAGACGCTGAGCCACGACAGCTTTCTCGACGAGTCCAGCGATAACGCCTCCCTCTCCGACGACTATGACGACGGCAACAGTACCGACTCGGAGGCGCAGGTTGCCAAGAGTATGCAGAATGACTATAAACTGCCGCCCGTGACGGCGCCGGTGCGCGCCGTTCCGCTCCCTCGTCAACACCAACAACCACAACCATCGGTCACATCACCGTCACCTCGACGACCAGTACAGCAACAACGATCGCAGCCGGCTGCACCGCGTCAACCGATTCGTCGTGCCGTCCCATCGCCGACACCGCCGACAAG
>NIUQ01000880.1:0-20198 GCA_002796945.1 Plectus sambesii | reverse complement strand
AGAAGACAGGGTCATATGTTTAGGCCACATTGAAGATTAAAACGAGTGCCAGAACAATTTTTGTAAGCTTATCGACAGCCGATCAATACAAGATATCTCGAGATGTTTCTCACATTCCTGAAATGTATTATACAAGCAATTGACAGCTTCATTGAATAATACAAATAATGGACAAGGCCGATGATTAGGCAATCTTTAATCCGGCGGCGGGATTGATTGATGCGCGCCGCTCCTTGCGCGACCGACGGTTCTTCTGCTGTCGAAGGCGGAGCTTCTCCTGCAGAGCCATGCCTTGTTTCTCTCGCTGGACGGCGTCTCGTTTCTCCAACGCCTTCTTTGAATCTTCGTACTCATTGATTTTTTTCGCCACGTCACCTGAATGAGGGGATTTACAAAATTAACTACTAGAAGCATCAATTAATTACCGAATAGAGCGTCTTTGGATGGGATGGGCGCGAGGTCTTTCGTAGGCAAAGGAGTTGGCTGACGACCGTCTGGTTGCGACAAGTTCAGCAAACTCTGAAAAGAAATCATCAGTAGGCATTTCAGCGGATTCGAATGATCATACGGTGAGCGTCTTGCCCGGTAGGTCATTCTGGTCGTTGACGCGATCGGCTTCGAGGGCGAGCAGCTCTTCGTCGGTCTCGTCTTCGTAGTCGCTGTCGTCGTACTCAATCTTGATATCTCGACCGAGCTTCGTTTTCACCCGGTCCTATATCAAACAAACGGCTGAGTTGATGAACTGAAAAGATTTGCGTCACAAACATTACCTTGATCAACCGAAGTCGTTCCTGACGCAACGCCTTCTGTACCTTGCCCACTTCGCTGTTCGCCTTTTCCAAGTCTTTCAGAATGGTCTCGTTGATGACCTGGTCGAACCATTGGATCAACGCCGCCACCTTCTTGTGCGTATATTTGTAGACGGTGAGCGCCTTCTTGAGCGTGGCGTTGGTCTGGATGTCATTGAAGGCGCTGTTGACAGTCGATTCAAGGTTGGCCATCTCTTCTTCGGTACAGTAAGGAAACTGCACTTTGCCCAAGTATACTCTGCACGATTGGACGTTCTGACCGGCGGCGATGAAATTGTTGCGCGCTTCGGCAGCGGCGAAGTAGCGCATTCGTGTGTTGCTGAAAGGATTTCCGTTTGAACAAAGTATTGATATGAGATGAATATAAAGTAGCGCACCTGGCCTCAATGGACTCGAGCTCCTTCCAGCGGGTGATCCCGAATGCCATTTGCGTGCACGCGTGGACAAGCAGCACCCGGCCATTCGTCCATTTGAATTTCGCTAGCGAAACTCGCTGTTGCCACTCGAGAGCATCGTCCAACTGTCCTTCTAGCTGGTTCTCGAGGTCGCTCGCGTACTCGCCCCCAAAAATGCCCGCTGAAATACTCAATCTTTCACTCTCTTCCTGTTAAAGCCGCCAGCGTTACCGAGCATTCGATCTTGTCTTTCATACAAATCGTTCTGCTTGTCGGATCTCTTCTTGTATATCTCTGCGATTTTTGCTGCTCTTTCGTACTGTAGCTTCGCTCCTTTCAGCTCCTTTAAAAGGGCAGTCGATAAGAACGCGGAACAAGGGTTAAGCGAACGTCATGAAGCTAAGCGGAGGCATTAGGACGAGTCATTAATATGTGATTAGAATTCGACGCGTCATGGGGTGTGCGTGTGTTTGTCACATCGAAAGAGAGTAAGTCGAAATCTGACTTTTTTGATTTCTCGTCTACAGATACGTAATAGATTTACTTAGCATAGGTTTCTCTCGTTGTCTCTCAACCTTTGACTCGTGTCTTATTGCCCTGGCTATATGACGCGCGCACTTCAGGATAATGCCGTACCTTTTCTGCCACTTCCTGTCGATTGAGGGCGTCCAAATACTCTTGCTGTTCCTTGTTGAATTTCTGTTCCCAAGTTCCCTGCTGTTTCAGAAAGGCCCTTACAGAGGGCTGTTCTATGTTGTCGACATCGGCCTTTTCTTTCTCGCTGAAGCAAGATTAGGTAAAAGCGAATAGGAATCGGATAGGAAAAGCTTTGATTGTACGTTTGCTTTTTCAGTTCTTTGTAGGTGGCTTCCAGCTGATCGACAGTTTTCTTGAACTCATCGGCATACAACATTTTCGCTTCATATTTCTTGAGAACGTTCATCCTTTCCAGCCTGTAATAATGTGTTTGCAGCAAAAGAAGAGTGTCAACGATTACTGACTTGTAGATGTCCTTTTCCAGGCGAACATACTCCTGCACGACTCCTTCGGTTAACTCGATCTGTTCAATTTCCTCCACATTGCGTTGCCGTGCCGTTGCTGCCGTCGCATTTAGGCCATTCTAGAACACGCTTGTTAAACAAAGTATTATCGAGTAGGGAAGTGAACCTTGACTGGCTTGGGCTTAGCATCGGAACTCGGTGCGCAGCCCATGATGACGACCGTCGCGCGCTTTCAGTGAATTAAGGCAGCAGACGAGGTGGTGGCGCAACGACCACTATACAAAGTGGTGTGTTGTGGTAGGTGGGCGAAGGGTAGGACGGAACAAAGCCTTCGGATGGCCCGATGCAACTGGTGTTTGTCGGTGGTCGTCAGGGGATACGTGAACGCCGGCTCCGTGGTGAAATCGATCGAACACCGACTTCAACAAACCACTGAAGGCATAATTTGTTTCGAGACCAATCGTTCGCGTTGCTAGTGGGCGAAAAAAATTGCGCTCTCGAGTGACGCCATACATCGCCTCTGCACATCAGCCGTTCTACGTGATTACATGCCACTTACAGTATTTGTTTATCAAATTAGATTACAAGTCAATGAACACTAGCTAGGTGAAAAGAGTACGGTACATGTCGCACACCCAGCCTTGCCCAGACGAATAACACAGTCGAGCTCATAACGTATGCTGCGTCAAAACGACCAATGCATTATTCTCGCGACAGTGAATCACACATCGTTGCAAAGAAAAGAGCAAGCGAGTTTCAATAAATGATCGCAGCCGAGTTGTCGTCGGCGCTGGAGGGCGGGCCGATGTCCTGGTGGCTGGAACAGAGACCGCCAGTGGGGTAGGTGAAGTAAAAGGGCGCAGTCGATACGGGCACAATGTTCTTGTTGAATGTATTCGGCGAAACGTCGGCAGCGGTGGTGGTTTGATGAGAGTAGGGGGCGACGGCGGCGAAGTTGGGCAGAGTCGGCGAGCCCATGGGGAAACTGCCCAAGGTGGGCGAGTTAGGTGGAGTCAGAGTCCCGCCTCTTGCGCGCCAAAGAAGAGCGACGTGTTTATGCGCGCCGTTAATGGGGTGAAGAAAGGGCGGCACTTGGAGGACAGAAAAGGCGACGCGCAGCTGAGAACGTCGACGTTTTGACCCGGGCGCTGAGCGAGGGGCGCCGCGGACAAGTGAGCAATTGTGTCGGGATTAACGGACCATTAACAGCGGGCGTACCGAGCGTCGGCAGTCAATGCTCGGCCCGAATTATCTCAATTTAATCGCGTGCAACCGTCGGCGACGTCTCGCGAAGGGCGCTGCACACTCGTCCCGCCAGTCTCGCGCTAATCCGATAATGCCCACAAGTTGTCGCGACAAAGATGCGAATCACTCCACCCACCCATTTCTTTGCGACGTCAATCGGCGACACACAACGACCGTCACAAACACAACGCATCCGGAGGAGGGAAGGAATGAAGGGGCATACCTGGACGCGCACTTCGGGCAGACTGATCTTCTGGGCGAGCGCTTCACGAGCGTACACGTCGGGATAGTGGGATTTCTCGAAGGCGCGCTCCAGCTCGTGCAGCTGGAATGTCGTGAAGGTGGTTCGATTGCGGCGATGCTTCTTGCTGCTACTCGACGATCTCTTTTCCTTATCCTTTCGTTTGACCGACTCGGTCAGATCTTCAGGCGATTTTTTCTTCTCATCTGCAAGCAATATACAAAAGCAATAGAAAGTTGCACATGACTTAAAGGCGCCAGCTAACCGTCGCTATGTAGAAGGTCGGTGGCGAGGGGATCGCCGTTGAGACCGATGATGCAGTTGATGGAGTGCATGATGAGCAGGCCGTCTGAGCGACAATCGACCGCTAAGTAACTGCAGGGAGACGCCGGCGCCAATCAGTCGTCTCGCGAGAGGGGCGGCGGTCGAGTGGGGCGAATCGACGACTGGCCCGGTCGGCGGCGTCTTTCTACCGTACACAATCGGCGTGCGAGTCGACGAATGGCGGACGAGCGCGGCGATCGACAAATGAGATTAACCTATTTGTGTGCAAAGTGTCACCGTTGATCGGTGCGAGGACGGGCGCGGCGCTCAAGTGCCGATGGATTAATCGCATTAGCGCCATTCTACTAGACGGAGCCGAAAGCGCACTCTGCGGCCCCGCCACCGATCGACCGATAATTGGTCGACAAATGAGTTAATAGCCATGAAATGGCCGCCGACCAACGTTTAATCAACGAAATTAGCACTCGCTATTTTGCGCCGCTCGTCCGACGCCTCTCCAGCGCCAATCAAGCGTGACAGCTGTTGCGTCCGTCCAATTCGCCAAATCGCTCGTCACATTCATATCGCCCACAATCATTGTCTCCTTCCTCCTCTCTCTCTCTCGCTACCATCCCCACCCCCCACCGTCATCTAGCGTCCCTTAGCCAATCAGTATCCGCATTTAACGGGACTAACGGCGATCTGAGCACTACTTTGAATATTTCGCAGTGCTTATTTATCACGAGGTGGCGTTATGCAGAAAGCAGCTGTTTTAACGCTGCTGTGCTTCAGCTTTATTTCTTCAGTTTAATACCGCATGCAGCGAATGCTCGACTAATTTTGAAGGACCACAAAACAGTTGAAAACGATTGCACCGGCCAATGAAGAACATTTGAAAATTATTTTAGTTGACGCACACACTGGTGTTGCGAATGAACGAAGAAAAATATGACTCAGGTAATTAACGCGTTCATTTTTACTTTAATAATCAATAGTTTAAATGAACGAATTCATACATACCCTTATCATCGCGCATAATATCTCGATTCAATGGCATCACACGAATCTGGTGAGACAGCGCGGATAACAAATCATTTTTCATGAATACGAGGGGTAGTTTACAATATTGTTCCGGTCACTCCCATCTGTGGGGAATAAGCTGTAAATTGCTGTTAGTTGCGCATGACAAGATGGTCGCTAAAAGCGAGACTATTTCATACCGTTGTTAGTTTGCCGCTACGTAGCATTGTTAGTATTAGCTATTAACAACGTTAAGTTAGTGCATTCCCCACAGTAGAGATGACCCAAACTCGCATAAATCAACAGTTCGCATGAACTATACATAACCCAATAATACTTAACTATACATTTCTCACTTCAAAATGACATAGCGATGAACGAAAATAGAAGCTAATTTGTACAGAGTGTCCAAAAAACACATTTGACTCTCCTGACTCGTAGAGGTAACGTCTAAAAGCGAAAAACTTGGACTAGAGATGTCTCCTGAGAGAAGCATGAAATGGGCAGTTTCGATCAGAAATTCGCTGTGGTACCAGAGGGGCATTTAAGAATATGCTTAGAATCGTCTTACATTTAGAGGCCCGTTTGAGACCATGTGGTTTTTCGTCCAAAAAGTTTTCTGCAAAGACCATGCGTTCTTCCGATAGAAGACATTGGCCCAAACGTTTGCGAACCAAAATTCAAAAATTCATTAAGAACTGAAAAAATGGAACGAGCTTATTGATTTTACGATTCGATACTACAGTATGGTACTTGTAAAATCAGACTCTATGGTTCTCCTCAGAAGCGTCCATTTGTGACAAGTGAGCACTTTTCTGAAGCGCAACTTCAGCATTACAGTTTGCACTAAAAATTAGCCTGATCCCAGACTGTGACATTTTTCGTAGGACCACTCGTACTGCAAAAATTGCGAATATTGTATTTCACTAATGGAAATTGAATTTTTATATCGTCCAACAAGCTCAAACACCAAAAGCAAGCAAAAGACCGACATCAAACTAAAGTCAAGTAAACCATTAAATTCTTATTGAATACCGCCTGAATACGGTCACTGGGCAATTGGACTATCTTGCGCTAATGATTATGATTATCGACTAGGGTGACCTTGATGTAGGTTTGAAAAAACGAGGAATCTATTAATGGAGATAAGCTGCGCTGGCTAAATGAAGAAGTCTGGAATGATCTCGACAAACGTCAGTGGATAAGTTTGTAAAAGCCCGTTTCCTCAAGGCAATCCAATTGCACGGTGACCACATTCAGCTAGTATTCAATAAAACTTGATTGCTTGCTTGTTTAAAACTTGATTTCAAAAATTGTTTCGCATATTTTTGTAGTTTGCATTCGTTGGGAGTTAAAAATATCTTCTTCATAAGTAACCTTGAACTTTCTAAATTTTAAGCACTAAGAGTGGTTCCTATACAAAAAATGTAACTGTCTCGAATCAGGCTACTTTTAAGTTTAGATTGTAGTGCTGAAGTTGCGCTTTCAGAGAAATACTCACTTGCCATTAGTGGAAACCTGTGACGAGAACCATAGAGTTTGATTTGACAAGTACCACACCGTAACATCGCATCGTAAAATCACTAAACTCGTGCACTTTTGTAATTCTTGATGCATTTTGAAATTTAGGTCGCAAAACGTTTAGGTCAATGTCCCCTATCGGAAGAACGCATGGCCTTAACGAAAAACTTCTTGAACAAAAAACAACAAGGTCTCAAACAGGATGACAAATGTAAGGTGATTTGAAGCATATTTTCAAATGCCATTCTGATACCACAGCGATCTCCTGGTGGAAACTCCGACCGCTTAAAGCACCCCTCCCCCCAGAGACACATTTATAGTATAAGCTTCACCATTGGGCATTACCTCTACGAGTCAGCAGAGACAAACATGGTTTTTGAGATACCCTGTAACTACCATTATAACTACGCATAAGAGCGGACTAATTTATCTGGTCCTGCTCAAACTGCGATCGCGATAGTTGACCTTGCCAGCGCCGGGTGTTCCGGGAGACACAGGCGTTTTGTACCACAGTTGATAGGTGACGAACCATGCAGCCAGAGCGATGCCAGTTCCCATCATTTTGTGCGCAAATGTATGGTAGTATAGGACGGTAATGAGTATCATGAATTCCTGAAGAAGAAAGATTATTGCTGATAGTTGTGGGGGATTAGAGTACCCAAATAAGGTGAACAAAGAAAAGGACGATGAAGAGGATCTTGATGGGGATCGTCATTCTCTCATGGGTCGCTCGACTCTCGTCGATTTCTGCCTTCGAAGGGCGTTCACCGGTGAAAGCGGAATAGTCTTGTTCTGGGTGGTCGAGAAGAGACCGCAGTTTGTCCCAGTCGCGGAAAGCGCGCGCCTAAATGGCATAAATTGGATTGTGGCGACGACAACAGCAAAAACATTGATCGGTACCTCTTCGCAAATCAGCATGCAGCAATAAATGAGCAGGAAGCAGTGGCCGCTAATGTCGAAACCGGGCACCCACTTGCCGCCGTTCGCCGCGCATAGGGACCGCGACTTTGTAGCGAATCCCATGCATGAGCCAGTCATCCGCTCAATATCCACGAACCACGTCGTGCAGAAGTACCAAATCGCCGTCCCCACCAACATACGCGTCATGTGTCGTCCCACGACCATCAAATCGCCGCAGCCGTACACTGACGCAGTTAGATAGATAAATGAGCCAGTCAACGTCGACGTCCAGAACCACGACAGTTTGACGCCCCATTGGTTAAAAAAGTTGTACCTCTAAAAGCGACGTCATATAAACTCATTCGCCGATATGAACAAGACGAAATTGAAATTTTACCTGAGCCCAATACCAGTCTTGTGGAAGAGGCAAATATGGAACCATTAACGACAGCACGCCAACGATGATCAAGTAACAAATTGCCCTCTTGTACAAATCAAGGAAAAGGTATTTCCGAGCGATCTGCAGGGTCACTTCGCGAACAACGTCCGTCATAGTGGTCGGCGGCGGTAGTTTCAATTTATTTACGCTGTCCGTCCTAGTGGTCAGAGGCGGCGCTTTCCCTGGACGACCGCCGTCCGTTTTAGTGGTCGGCTGCGGCACTTTCACAGGGCGAATGCTCTCCTTCTTAGCGATCGGCGGCGTCAGTTCCACACTATTTTTTTTCTTCAGACTCATTTCTGACTGTCTGGTCGAGCGAGTCGCCCGAAAAATTCAAGAATCTGAATACGTACAATGGATGATCGTTTGGCATGAATCACACAAACTTTACAATGGACACAAACTGCCTAGTTGATGAGATTGTGAAATTGTGTAACAGATTTCTGTTGTCGAGCTTCGGGAAAAATCCGCATCCGAACAGTAATCATGCAGTTGTTCAACATCCCTGTTTCGAAGGGGAAGATTCGCGCCAACGAACAAGACCAGACTTGTTCGCGATGTTCGTGCAGGCAGATGTTCGCAGTTACTCTTTAGTTAGGTCTCTTTATTGTTCGATGTTCGACTGAGGAAGAGGGCGAAACGATATAAAATCGTTTTCTTATTTCCAATTGCAGGTAAGTAAGATGACTGTTAATCAAATCATGTGGTTAAAGTGTGTGATTTCTCCGATGGATTCCAATTTTGGTTTACTCTAATCGAATAATTGAGTAGAACGAATAGGTTTAAAGAAACTTTAAAACTTTGTAAAAGCAGCTGATATTGTGCAGATATATTGCAGATATAAAAACGAGTTGGGGCGAGAGATGACGATGCGACGGCGATTGGGTTCAAAGAGCGTGGGACGAGGACAGTCGTCGATGATGGCAGCTTCGTTGAATTCTTCGGATATATTGACATCGACGACGGCGTCGGGCGGATCGGGCAGCTATCTCGATCTGCGTATTATCGACTCGAATGAGGTGGTCGAGCAGACCGCCTCGAATCCATCGCGCTCATTGCTGCCAATGTTCAATCAAACGGACGGAAATTCGTCGTGTGACGAAGTGTTCTCGCCGGCCGCCGTTACAAATTCGAAGCTGATCGTCCGATCGACCCTCGATTCGCTGAATATAACTTCGGGCAGTTCCGAAGGAGTCAAGTCGCTTTCGGTGAAAAGCACCGCATCTCCGGATGAAAATCANATCGTCCGATCGACCCTCGACTCGCTGAATATAACTTCGGGCAGTTCCGAAGGAGTCAAGTCGCTTTCGGTGAAAAGCACCGCATCTCCGGATGAAAATCAGTGTCATGCAACACTTTTATCGGGTGCGTTCGTTTGTGTCTGCCATTTCATTCATTTTGATAGATGCCATAAATAACAGAATCTAAATGTTATCGGATTTTCATAATGTTTTTCTGCCGAATACTTTCCAGATCAAAAAGAATATTTTCGGAGTCAAAGCAATATGGAAAGTACCATCTTTAAATTGAAAAATGTTCTTATTAGAGTGAAAATAGTATACTTTGAAAATGCTATTAATGTGAGCGGACGTACAATTACTAAAAATGCGTGACTAATTCTTTTACCGTTTCATTAAAAGATTTAAAAAATTTTAATATTAGTCGCCTAAATAACCGCTATTGATCATCGTTGAACGTGTTCATAAACTTCCAGATTTCATAATGCAAAAGTGAACCAGAATTAATAGTGAATTCACTGTGATTGTTTCGAAAACATCAATCACACATCTTAATTTATGATGTTCGACAAAATTGTGTTTCGCAAACGACGCGTTGAAAATATAAAAGTGATTTTCAGGTGTGTGCGCGTTCGTGGAAGTGGAATCGTCGCAGGTATCGACGGTAGCCAATGAACTGCGCAGAATGGGCGCGACTGTTCTTTTGCGACTAACGCGCACCGTCACACATTTCGTTTTCTCTAACGGGCGAAGAAAAATGCTGGAAAAGGCACGCAAGACGCCCGACCTTCGTATTGTCAGCAGTCTCTGGGTGCATCGGTAACAATTTGACTTTTCTTTCATTTCTCCAATGGAGTTGTCCTTGCGATGAACCGGTCATAATTAGCGATGCTTCTTGTGGAAGAGCGGTTTCGTTCGGCACATGCAATTACCAAAGAATTAGTGATATCTTTGTTGGTAACTTTGCGGACTGTAGCACCGCTACAGTGTCAAATTGAAGTATAAATCCCACCTCCCTATGCACTGAGACATCGATCAAACATGTTTCCGTTCAGCTGTTTTGAACTGAAGCGACGCCAGCACGAGTCGGACTATCCAGTGACGTTCGATGTGAACAGCGACTATGACGATGACGACGTTGCTCCGTCGCCTATTGTCTGTCCTTCCAGTAAGCCCGGATCCAAAATTAAGGTAGCTTTTACTATTTATTCTCATTTACGCAGTTTTGTACTGTATATACCAATTCCACTATAGTAAGGATACTTTTTTAATTCAGAAGGGCCATTTCCATGTTGATTTGTCTGGGTAAACGTTCATTTTGATTCGAAAAGTGCCCTTATCAAATTGGAATAGCACATTTCAACATATGCCGAATGTTTTTATACATTATTGTATATATTTTATGACATGCTGTGTTTGTAGACGCGTTTTATGATATGTCGCAGTATCGAAGCGGAGATGGCATTGTCAGAGAAGAAACTAAATGAAAAGAAGCGCCGGGAGGAACAGCGCAAATTGGAAAAGGAAATAGCTGCGTACGATCCGTATACGCCGGTGCGCTTATTGGGCAGTGAAGACGCCGACTCGAGCGGCGGCTCGATGCTCGGTCTCCGACCGTTCCAATCGGACTCTGATGCGTCGCCTCTTGCTGTACGTTTCTGAACTGTTTTATATGGCCGAATCTAGCCTTCGAAGGGTTGGTTTGAATGATGATGCCGAACTGGCTAATGCACGGCTCAAATTTTATTTTGCACTTTGTCTCAGTAACTAACCGTATGTACTAATATGAATATGTCCGTTTGAAGGCCTCCTTATTTTGGCCGCGATATTCAAATCGAGCCATCTGGACTCTACTCGCTTATATACAGCATTCCGTTCTGTCACTTCTGATTTCGTCGCTTTTAGGTTAATTCGTTCGTGTCGTCCAACGACTCCGTTGTCCCCGACTCGCTGGAACTAAGTTCGCGGGTACAAGCATTAAAACGACAGCAGCCAAGCAAACGCGGTTAGCTTTTATATTACATTCGAGATGTTATCGAATTACCTCAAGCAGCCAACAACGCTTGATTCAGGACAAAAAATGCAAAGTTGCGCTTCTAGGTTCTCGATTTCACGTTGAGGATTCTCTTCTCGACACGCCACTAGCGGAGCGTCTAAAACAACGACTCGGTAATCGATTGTTTCGCAGAGTTCTGGATTTTACGGGCACTTGCAGGTGATTATCGAAGGGCGAGCAGCTTGGTGGAGACGGCTCCGGCTGAAAGACGGTTCCAGAAGAAGCGGCCGCTGTCGCCGGTGGACGTCGTTCAGTCGCCGACCCCGAACGACAGCTCAATTTCGATGGGCCCCGTGCCGGCAGAAAATTTGCGGCGATCGCGTCGTCATGTCGCTGTCAACACGTCGAACGATGTCAAAGAGTCGTCGCCTTCGGCTGTCAAGACGCGTCGCGTCGCTCGACGACACACAATAGCCAACATCCGCTTCCCTCAGTCGCCCACTCAACTGCTGGTCAATCGCGTCGATCAGCTCAATATTGGCGTTGCTGTACCGGCGACGAAAGACCCCGAAGCAGTTGCGGAAAAAGTTGTGGAAAAGCAAGCTGCAATCCCAGAAACGCAATTGAAATCGCCGAACAAGCAGCCCACGACTTCGAAAGCGCGCGATAGTTCCGAATCGCCTCTACTTTGCGAACCATTCGAAGACCGCGCCAAGAAAGGAGTGACTATGAAACGACGCCGACTGGGCAAGAGCGAGATGTACCGGCTGTACGCGGAGACCGTTGAAACACCCGCCGACGCGGACGTTCGACGCGTACTGAATGAAAGTCGCCGCCAGGCCCGTGCGAGCGGAGTGTACGCCGTAAAGACTTCGTCCAAGTTGCTGAACCAGCTGCAGCGCGGCTTGCCCAGCTCGGAGGAGTTTGTAGATCGCACGCGGTCGAGAATCCGCCAACGAAGACGGTCATCTCGTAAACCGACATCCAGTCTAGTCCTGACGAGTTTGGGCACGAAGTAAGTCAGTTACAGTCGGAATTTGCCGATCAATAGCAAGAAATCTTGGATTAAATATGGCAAGCTGCTTTGAAAGTCGGTAGCGCTTCTTTATGAGTTAACGCACGTAAAATCTAAAGAAACGACTACCGTTCTTGGTGATAACGATGTTTTCGCACCGAAAAGTGACTTTATCCTTGCCGGCTACAATGGCTGGCGAGATTTCGTCTTACTAATCGAAAAATGATACTTCTTGTATAAGTTATCTGTTAACCTCTATTCATTTTTTCATATATTAGTGAGCGCAATACGCTCTTACCGATCATCAAGAAGTTGGGCGGCTATAATGCGGCGATGCAAGTCGACGGCTCCACCTCGCACGTCATTTGCAAAGATCGCCGACGTACTCTCAACTTGCTCAAGGGCGTCGTTCGTGGCTGCTGGATAGTAAACGATGAATGGGTACGGGTTTCATTCATAAACTTTCGAATTGACTGTTTCGGAAATGGGCGCGAGTTAGGTCAATTTTCAAATAATTTAATCTTTTGTTGTGCCTGATTTTTGCTTAGAAAATACAATGTCGCACTTGCAGGTATATCGCTCCTTAGAAATGGGCAGTTGGCTCCCCGAAGAGGACTTTGAAATGGCCGATTGGGCGCCTGCGATTAAGGTGAGGAATCATTTAGCTGTCTAAGCAATATGTCTCATAATGTCCTTTACGAATCGTCTAACTTATGAACAGCTTACGAATCTATTGCGCAATCGATTGATCTCTTAAGCCCGTCATGTTTTGTGTATTCTTATCGCGAATCAGTGATCTACG
Organism: Plectus sambesii; assembly: GCA_002796945.1. NCBI lineage: Eukaryota > Metazoa > Nematoda > Chromadorea > Plectida > Plectidae > Plectus > Plectus sambesii. The sequence continues at coordinate 7,312 of NIUQ01000880.1, read as the reverse complement.
CAGACTGTATCAACATCTTTCGTGCGCAATGAGCGCTCTAAAATAGCAGTCATAGAATCTTGTAATCACTCGCATTTCTTCACAAACATATTACAGAAACGACGCGTGTCTGCCGATCAGCCGTCGACGCTTTTTGCCGGCGTGCGCTCGTTTTACATCGCTCCTGACTGCAATCCATCGTTAGCTGATCTGACTGATCTGATCACACATTCGGGCGGCAAGGTTGTGTTAGCAGTTTTTTGGCGAGTTTCCAATATAAAACGAGCCATTTCAGATTGTGCCCATGCCGCGCGCGTCCGTGTTCATTTTGGCCAATCGGACGACGCTGACGGATCGCTTTCTTCGGTACAGCGGTGTCAAAGCGGTCTCCGAGAAATGGGTGCTCGGTACAGTGCTTCACATATTTTCATATCCACTCACGATTGACAGCTTCACTTTCAGATTCAATTATGATGGATGAAATCCAACCCTTCGACAGCTACCCCGTGCTTTAATTTACGTCAGTCCTGCTCAATGACCGTTTTAATTCCGACAGAAAAGCCGTATTGTAATCGCTTTTTTACATTTCGATATACTTTCGCGTTGTTACCTGTTCCTCCGTGCTGAATGCTGCGTCGATGTGTTAGCCGATTGCCGCGTTGGTGTGTCTGCCAGTGCACGACTTGCTTTTCATGTCTTTCACTCTATCGGCTCTTTTGCTCCGAATTTGCTCTGAGTGCGTGCGCTGTCTACTATCGGTGATACTAATGTATTTTGTTGTAGTTTTACCGTTACCGAATTTATTGATGAAGGATAGAGAAATATTGCTCGCTGTTCGATCAATGAATTCTGTTTCTTCCTGAGTGGGCTCTAAGACAGTGATTTGCACACTATACGGGCGAGAGATACTGGCCAGTTTACCAGCGGCCTAGTCGCCATTGTTTTCTTTTTCATACTACGCGCGAGCGTATCAATGACTGCGTGACTGGCCGTATTAGAAACACTGCACTATAAATGTTGCTCAGCTATCCAACAATAAACAGTGAAATTCCGGTTTTAGTGGATGAGACTGCAAATTCAGCTGTACCGACGACTAATTTCGTTTTATTTGGTGATTAATCGCGGTACGAACTGTCAGTTTGGGTAGAGGGCAATGTCGGACGTGTCAGACATGGAGCAGGGCTCGACAATGTACGGAAGCTGCGAGGGGCCGGACGCCATGTACGTCAAGCTGATTAGCTCCGACGGTCATGAGTTCATCATCAAGCGCGAACATGCTCTCACATCCGGTACTATCAAGGCCATGCTCAGTGGACCCGGTACGTACACACTTTCTACATGCATGTTTTATTTTCATCTTTCTCATTCGTATACATTCTTGTAGTCTCTTTCGAAGTTTCGTGTTTTATGGCAGACATACAGTGTCGCACAAGATTTTTATTTAGCTTATATTAACTTAAAGTTAAAGGCAAAATAAACTTAGTAGCGGTGTAATGCGCCAAGTAGAATTGTGGTTTGCAAAAAAATGCAGTTAAATTTATACCCAAATCACACATCGCGCTGCTCTATGCGTTCTTGGCAATTGCATGCCTTGCTCGCTGCGAAAAATGTACGCCTTAACTGGTAGAATATGCAGCAAAGAGTGCTTGTCGAAGGTTGAGATGAAACGAACGATGCTTGTTGCAGGTCAATACGCCGAGAACGAGACGAATGAAGTGAACTTTCGAGAAATACCGTAAGTATCACATTTATGACATTCTGCGCGGCATTATATATTTGAATAATTGGTCGGTAACATAATTGTTTCCTAAAGTTATTCTCAGCATAGTTAATTCTAGTTATATTCAGTGATACACTTCACTGCAGGCTGTATTTCTGAAGTTGTGAACAGCTTAGGACACGATTATGTCACTAGTTCAATATTTAAAAAATGTAGCAATGAGCAATAATGTCGTGTCCGAGAAGTCGATGCATGATCCGAGATTGTGATGCTTTCAGATCGCACGTGCTGCAGAAGGTGTGCCAGTACTTTATTTACAAGGTGCGTTTCACAAACAGCGCCACTGAAATTCCCGAGTTCCACATCGCTCCCGAAGTCGCCCTGGAATTGTTGATGGCTGCCAACTTTCTCGACTGCTGATCGACGTTCGTTTCTATTATTCGATTTTTCCCCCCTTTGCTTGACTCTGTCATCATCTCTAATCGATCTTTTTTATCGTCATTATTTACCGAGTACGGCAACCATTTTTCATGCTTTCTAATGCTTGACCACAGTTTACCACTTCCAGTAAGGCTGTTTGTGGCGGAAAGTGAAATTGTGAGGTGAAAGTGGAAAGCCGAAAATGACAAATAAGAAGAAGTCTTTTCTTTCGGCATGTCGTCCTCGTTTTTATGTTGCGTCTAGTGCGATGTGTGTATTTTTTGATTGTAATCGATAACATTTTGCCATCGAATAACTAGCGGCAATGATCATCATCTTATACATTCGAACAAAGGGCGAAGCATTCTTCAAAATCCTATCTCGGATTCCAGAAACTCTAGCACATTAAAATATATATATCAGAGCTCGAATTTCGACGAATGTTCTGCCCCAAAGCAGGATTAGCGAACGTTTTTAAACGCCGCTTCAAATGTGGAGGCATTGACATCGTTAGTTGCGAGAGAAGCGGCGGGTGGTGCGGTAGTTTTGCGGCCGACGATTTGAACATGGTTTATCGGCAGCAAGCCGATGCGCTCTCCGTCGGCAGAGCTGCCAAGCATCCAGCCCCGTATTTGTGGCTGTTGATCTAAAGAACAATGTTATACGAGCTGCTCTGCTTTGCCTTCTTCCAAGTACCTTTCGGTGCGACGCGCAGCATTTCACCGGCGCGGAATGGCAATTCGTTCTCGCCCATCGCTTGGAAATCGTACAAGGCGCGCGCCTCGTAGTGCTCCCCTGCTCCATTCGCCCACTTTCGCGACTCTGAAATCATATGCTGTACTTCATTTGGATAAGCAATGATTCCCAGAAAAGCGACGCCTCTTAATATGATTCCTAGTTCGATTCTCAAATAACAATTCCGTAATCGGAATCTGATTGGAGTCCAGTTACTCGAATTTTGCTATTCTGAAGTCACCTTCGTCACACCTCTAATTTCGATTAAATATTGATAAAAAATGAAATTATAAACATACCCTCCACGCTGGCAACGAGCCGCGAGACCAGCTTGTAGATCAGCCAAGGACCGCCGACGGCGACTACCCAGAAGACGATGGCGGGCCAGTTAGTGCCCGTCTTGGGTCCGCCCTGGGTGGCGAGCCAATCGGCGCCCGTCGGCGTCTTCGCGTCCGTCCATGCAAGCTCGGTGTCACTGGCGTAGTTGGCGGGTTTAAGACGGAGGGCGACGAGTAATCGTCGCCACAGCCTTTGACACCAACGGAAGAGCGCCAAGGCGGCAAAAATACTGGTGAATTGAGCGCGGAGACGAGTAAATTGATCTGCGACGCCGAGCACGGCGCGGAAGGAGCTGAACACGGCGTTGAGCGTCGAGTCGAGCATGTTCGCCACCGATGACACCGCCATGACGACAGATTCGACCGACTGGAACGCCGATCGCGAGCTCTCTTCCGCTACCCGCACGAAATTACTCTCTCCGCCGACTCCACCGCCGTATCCACCCATTCGGCCGCCATAGCCGTACGAACCGTATCCCGTCGAACCATATCCCGTCATACCATATCCCGTCGAGCCGTACATGCCGCCATATCCTGTGGTGCCGTAGGGACTGTACTGATTGTAGCCCATTGAGTTAATACCGCCATAGCCGCCATACGATGGTTGCTGATACAGACCTAGCTGCTGTTGCTGAACGGGTCCCGGTCGGGGAGGCAACGGAGGCGGTGGAAGACTCGTTTGCGCGCTAAAGTGTCGCAATTACTCTCCATTTACAAATGATATAAAGCGTCTTCTTACTTGGGATTGGTGATTCCATTCGCCGTCGTCGAAGAAGAAGCGGTCGGAGGAAAGGAATTGTTATCACCGTTCGCTGCCATCACAATTTTGTGTGTAAAAAGAGCACACCATCGATTGGCGGCGAGCCGTTTTGCTGTCTGAACGTTCTTTGCTCTCGATTATGCATGATAGCGAATCATAGTGATCGCGTGTCTCGTCAGGTAGGCGCGTGCAGTCGCCTGGCGCAATGAGCCAGTTTGTAAACTACTAGAAAAGTCGAGATGGAATACAAAAGTTTATGCCCACTATATATTTCAATAAATATCATCATCAAAGAATAGGAAAAGATCGACGGACGGAATGCGGTGCACAGCCAGTAGGGGAACGCAGACAAGTGGAGAAAGAAGACAAAAAGTCAAACAAAATCGACCAGTTCGGATCACGATTGGCCGATGAAACCACAACCAGCAATTTACGCAATGCTCGATGGCCAGATTAAACAATGCCAGCTATGAGACTGAATGAGAACGCAGAAAACTGATGAAAGATGGAGGAGGAGGCGACGAAGAATCGTCTAGCAGACTTGATTAGACAAAATATTTCAGGGCAGACACAGTGAGCAGCTTCTCAATGAATAGATCGTCGTCGAGCACGGCGATATGGGCCGCTCGACCCATAATCTGGTGGGTGCGCGAGACGTTCGCCATGCCGTGGAATGCCGTGTACTTCACGAGGGTCGTGTGACGCGCCGAGCCCGCCACCGACTCCACTATGTTCGTCACCAATTCGCCGTACACGGCGCCTAAACACCTTACTCCTTCACATCTTTTATCCAAACAGATTGTCTGTCCTTCACTCACCGAACGGACTCGAGTCTTTCTGCGCGTCCTTGCACGGCTGAACGAGCGCCGAATGACACGGCACGTACATGTCCTGATTCGAACCGACCAGCAAGACGTAGCGGAAAGCGGCCAAGCCTATTTGTATTTAGAGAATGAGAGACGGTTGTGGTGGAAAGCAAAAGGTCGACTTACTGCCATTTTGACTGAGACGATAGAGGAAAGAATCGCGAAGAGCGGTGATCGGCTGATCGCGCATAGTGAGCTGCTCCAAGCTACGCGACCGCTTCCACCACTGCACTAATGACACGCCCCAGTTGGCGGCGCGTTGGTTGTAGAGCAGACCGCAGTGAGGCCCGTTCAGCGAGAGGAAGCAGTGCATTTTGTCGCGCAAGTGGGCGACGCGGGGGTCGGCGAGAGCGGCGCGAGTGATCACAGTGCCCAGCGAGTGCGCGATGAATCTGAACGGTATTGAATAACGAAGGGCAATTTCGCACGGCGGCCATCAACGCACGAGATGCGCTTCGGCTGCGCCGGCAGGCCTTCGAGGTGCGCCAGCAGTTCGTCCACCAAATTGCTCGCCATCGCCGTCATGTCGTTAAACGTCTCCGACTAAAACCATTCCAAACTGCCATCAAACGGAAGGTCACGAGTGAATGTCACTCACGTGATTCGCTTCAGACATTAGAAAAGAGACATTGCCCAGCAATGCCAACTTGAGGTAGGTGCGGTAGGGACGCAAGTCGTCCGTGCTGCCGTCGAGACCGTGCACGCAAACAATCAAATGGTCGTGGCCGGATGAGTGCGGATCCCAACGCGTAAAGTATGGTATACGCGAAGCCAGTTGGGCAAAGTCGCTGCAAAGCAAGATGATGATGAGGGAAGGGTGAGAATAATCGACCAACCTGCATAAATGGCCGTCGTAGCCAGAAAGAGACAGTTTCTCTTTGAACTGCTCCTTGTTGCGCACAAACTCAATGACGGTGTCGTCGACACGCGAAAGGAGATGCGGTTCGACGGAAGCGGCTGCCACGGGCGCAATCACCTCGTCATCATCATCGGCTTCCTTCGTCTCTGAAGCGATCCCATGAAAAAAGAACAACTTAACATCAACTCTAACTACTCTTTGTTTCTTTGCACGGTTGTTGACTAGTTTGCGACTGTTGTCGACTAGTTTGCGAACAGATCGGCATGCAACACAATGACGAACTGTCGTGCACCACGGGAATCTGTAAGCCATTNGGTTGTTGACTAGTTTGCGACTGTTGTCGACTAGCTTGCGAACAGATCGGCATGCAACACAATGACGAACTGTCGTGCACCACGGGAATCTGTAAGCCATTTACAAGCATGATGAGGAACGATGGCGTTGATGCATCACGCGCTACCTGCTGATTGCCCGACTCCTTTGGCCTCCCGCACTCAAAAGGGGCCACTGCGCTATCCGACAGCAGCAAAGTCACGCCGTTCACCGCGCTGTCCGAGTGCGCTCTTCCCATACCGACGCTGTCAAGAAAGCTCGTCTCGCGTTCTCGCTCGAATACCAAGTTCGGTTCCGTCGATCGTCGGACGACCTGAAAATAAGAGGTGTCTTGGCAGTTTGTCAAAAGATGCAGCGTTACGTTGCGATTGCCGGTCGGGTAGGTCGGCGGAGGGACGAAAGAAACGTCAGACAGAGTAGGACTCGTCGAAGCGCAGCGGTCGGGCTCGACGCTGAGCAAGTGGACGTCATCGGGCGCGGCCGCCGTCTGCGTCGTTGCCGGCCCATTCGGCTCGGCGTCGTCGGTCGACTTGGAAGCCATGAGATAGACATCGTCGTCGCCAAAGGAGGCGGGCTTATTCAAGTGGCGAAGGTCGAGACAGAGGGACGACTTGAGGGCGCGCGCGACCTTTTCGGGGCTAAAACGGCTGCCGGAGGAGCGGCGATTTTTGTGCAGCGGTTCGGGGGCGTCGGTTGAAGGAAGACGAGATGCTCGAGCAGACGTCGCCAAGGGAAAGTAACCCTCTTCGAAAATAATCGGACTGCTGTCGGCCGTGCCGTCCAACTCTGGACAGGCCACGAGCAGATCGGGCAGGCCGTTGAAGTATGTCGACTTTTTTAATGTGTCCACGATGCGAGCTTGCAAACTTAATGACTGCCTGCAATGGCGGGTTATGAATGAATGTTGCTGATTTTAAGAAAAAACTTCGAGTCGTACGTGCTAGAGCTGAAGCCGTTCGCTATCAATGTGTGCATCGTATCCTCGACGCAGAAGAAGCCTTCGGCGAAACGTTTAACCTGCAAATGATGTCATTACTGATTATTAACATTATTATCACAGAATATCATTCACATTTTTATCCCTATCTCTAACTGTGTAACCAGGAAGGTTGTTAAACGTCGATTAACTACGCTACTTTCCTTCATTTATGAGTATAAACTAGTGACTATTATTAATTATAATTACCAATGCTATTCATAGACAATCGAGCAACGACTACGACTTACTCGTCCGTGATGATGCTCGTTATGCAGAGATTTATCGACTTCGGGAAAGGAGCGAAACAGTTCGAGAAACTGGCC
>NIUQ01000879.1:0-38476 GCA_002796945.1 Plectus sambesii | reverse complement strand
GCAGCCTATGATGAAAAAGATTGACTGCGCAATCGTCGACATCTACACAGAGACTTTTTCTACCCTCCCAGTCAGCGCTGCAGACGTCCGAGCCGCGACCGCAACTGATCAGACATTCCAGGCAGTAATGGCACTGCATCGCAAAGGATGGCCTGATCATCTTTCAAAAGGTTTCAAGCCGGTGGGGCTGAACGTGCATGTAGCTGACCTAATGCCGTTCTTCCGAATCCGCCATCAGCTTGCCATCGCAAACGATTGTCTTTTGTGGGGTCTCTGAGTGCTTATTCCAAAGTCGCTACGACAGCGTGTTCTCTCGCAATTGCACAAGACTCACCCAGGGCAGTCTACAATGAAGAGGCTTGCTCACAAGCATTTCTGGTGGCCTGGTCTCGACAAAGACGTCGCACAACTCGTCACCGCGTGTGAGGCCTGCAGAAGTGTTCTGAACGACACGTCCAAAGTCCTGCTACAACCGTGGCCAGTAGCTGAGCGACCATGGAAGCGAATTCACATCGATTTCGCCGGTCCGTTTCTCGACGCTATGTGGTTTATCGTGGTCGACGCGTACTCCAAATGGCCAGAGGTTATCCAGATGAAAGTGGGCAAAACGACGACTATGGAAGTTGTCAACGCATTGTCTGAGATGTTCAGCCGATATGGCATCGCTGAAGAAATTGTCTCTGATAACGGCACACAATTCACGTCTGAAGAATTCCAGCAGTGGTGCTCGCAGCAAGGGATTTGTCACATCCGCTCGGCGCCCTACCAGCCGCAGTCAAACGGTCAAGCTGAACGCTTTGTCCAGACTTTCAAGAACGCTATGCTCAAGTCTACGGGGGAGGGAGAAAGGAAAGAAGACATTCGCCGACGACTGCTTCTATTCTTGCAACGCTATCGCATCACTCCACACCCTTCGACTGATCAAGCGCCGGCTGAACGTTTTCTCAAACGTGAACCACGCACTCAGTGGAATCTAATGTATGGCGACCTCGCCCCGCTGGAGAAAGCGCGTGCGAAAATGAAGTTGCATTTCGATGAGCATGAGTGCACAAAGGCCAAGGATGAATTGACCGTCGGCGCTACCGTTCTCACCTGCGTCTACCGCGGTAAAGACAAATGGGTACGGGCTACGATCATCCAGAAAAAGGGCAGTGTTATGTGGCTCATTAAAGTAGCTGGGTCCGAAAAGCTGTGGACGAGACACAGTAATCAGCTACGTCTCATCAACGAAGCAGATAAAAGCGTGCAACAAGAGCTTGCACTGCTCAACGACGCTACTGAAGAAATGCTTTATGATGTTCCTGATTGGACGCCAGATTCAGTCAGCAATCCAGCCAGCGATCCAGCCAGCAACACCGTGCAAGTGCCGCCACCGCAATCGCCAGCTCACGCGCAGCCGGTGGAAGCCACGCCGGGGGACCGCGCACAAGCTGAGGGGCCGACTCCGCCACCTCGCCGCTCAAACCGCGAACGCCGCCAACCAGAGCGCTACGTGCCGTGATCTCGCCGACTGGAAGCATTTGGCTGTCGTGGAGGAATGTTAGGATCTAGCGCGATCATGATGCAGTAGACAGTGATTAATGTTATGTCTACTCGCATGATCGCCTATTACACTCGCTTGTATAAAAGCGGCGCCTAGCGCCGCTCGTTGACTTGTATTCCACGAGTGAAAGACTGCCTGTGACTTTCGCCCTGCCACAAGATACAACATAATTTATTTGTGTACAAGAGATCCCAAAACTGGCCCATAGTTGGTGTAGACTTCGATTGAGTTTTTTGCCGTTTTTGGTTGGTACTTTTCATATTTCCTCCCCTACAGTTACTCCATCTTGAAATCATGTGTTACAAGCTGTCTAGTAGCACACTTGAATGAAGACAACTACTCAACTGACGTTAGTTCAAGCCTATACACGCAGGTGGACAACTGAAAAAATATTACACCTATTGGTCGCTACAGTTGACACTAGACATAAGAAGAACAACTCAAGAGGACTGAAGCAGTATTATTTTAATGTCAGAAACGTCCTCCAAGGTACTTTGCTGCGTGATGGAGCCTATGTGGCATTAGAATTGAGGATAGTATTCTAGTCAGAAGAGGTCATACTGAAGCTTCAGCGATCTGCCTCTTTTGGCTATTAATTCCCTCAGTTTCCTCTATTACTCAGTTTGAAAGACCTCAACCAAAAACGGCAAGAAATTCCATCAAAGTATGCGCCGACTTTGGACCAGTATTGAGATATCTTGCACACAAACGAATTACAGTAGTTAAGATAACGCCTTGAAGGGTGGGTAACTTCGGACCAAAACTGAGACCTGTACATGCTGGAGTTCAATACTTTTTATGATACCGTTAGATAGCCCTTCGTTATAGCTTTAATCCTAGGGTAACTTTAGTTTAGGGTTAGTGACCAGCATCTCGCCGTAAAAAATTCGAAAAACTGAAAAGTGAAAAAATTTGATAAAATGTCAAAATACGGTATTTTCATTTCTCGAATAACTTTTTTAGTTTTGCATTGATTTCACTTCTGCGTACATTTTCAGGCTCCTCTCATCATTTTCAATTGATTGGCATATAAAAATGTCAAATTTCATCTCATCTTCCTAAACTTCCAGGTGCTAATTTTTATGTGAAATGGGCATGCACCATATTCGGGTCGAAACTGAGACCTGTTCGTGCCGGAGTTTGATATTTTTTATGGCACCGTTGGATAGCCCTTCATTAGGGCTTTAATCCTAGGGTGACTTTAGCTTAGGGTTAGTGACCAGCTTCTGGCCGAAAAACTCGAAAAACTGAAGAGCGAATAAATGCGACTTATTCTTTCTTTAAATAACTTTCTTAGTTTTGCACCAATTTCTAAATTCTGGCCAGGTTCGAATTCCTCTCATCATTTCCTTTCGAATGGTGTACAGAAAGAGGAATTTTGATGTTGTTACCGTATTAATCTAATTCAATTAAAATTTCCCGCCAGATCTCGACACGAAAATATTTTCAAAACATTCTGATGCGTTTTTCGGTTATTCCGATCTGAATTACCCCAGAATGCAAATTTTCATCAAAATATGAGAATTTTTTGCCCATTGTGCCAAGGGAAGCTCGATGCTTAGAAAGAGTCTGTCTTAATAACATAATAAATACAGCTGAAGAAACACTTACCCTAATGGTTTTGGCATCTTCAGGGGTCAGAATGCTGCCTAGATGGTCCATCACAAGTAAGACCTTCATATTACCAACGATGACAGTCATGCAATTGTTCAGCGCATCTTGCTTGAAGCTATCCATTATTTAAAAACGGATCTACGTGTTTTGCACCGGTATGAATCGGCAAATCTGTAAATAATGCCTCTAAATGCTTCTTTACATTTCAAATTAAGTATAAAAGTAGAATAATACTTAATCCTAATGGATCCATCTAACAGAAATTATGAGTTATGCGCGAAACAGCTAGGTACAGTTAAAATGTAGAGATACTTGAAAAATGTAAGCTACAGACATAAATATTTATTAATAATCACGAAAATGTAGTTGTAGATTAACTGAAAGTAGATATCATTTATTCTTTGCCGGATATTGATTCCCAAGACAAAGGTAAAAACATAAGTTTATTTTCTTCTCAAAAGAGTATTTTAATTACCTTTTTATCTAATGCTATAAAACTTGAATAAAATATAAGTTGCGCAAAAGAAAGTAATAATAAAAATGGCGCAATAAAAGGGAAATATGCGAAGAGTACCGTAGTTCTAACGATCAACCAATAAGTTCACTGATAGATTCTCCATTGTCAATCAATTTTTCCACTCACCTCACACTTCAAGACTCCCGTAATCGAATATGTCAAAATATTGTATAGTAATTTCCAACTTAGCGTTAGCCGCTCTTTGCTATACTAGCGTCTAGCGTCATTGCACTAGAGCAGAATATCGTTAGGCGAGAAGAACCGAAACTGACCAATAGTGTACGCAGCAACTGATAAGCAGTCTCCTTCATCAATGCACAATCTGTTTTGCAATGTTTAGCGTAACGTAGCCTTTGTCATAAACCTTATAAGGCGTCCTCATACGACCGTTATAGACTGAGAGTAAGTACAGCGCGCCGGATCCAATTCTACCAAAGCTCAACCGGCTGATTATTATGAGCCGGTTTCATCTCGCGTACTTTAACTAAAGTCTTACTTAACACAATAATAAAAGATTGGCCTTAAATACGACTTTAGCTAAATACGCGATATGAAACCGGCCCAATATTTCGGCTCTATGTGACCCAGTATCAGAGGTATATGCAATGTGTAAGTTGATGTTTTGAATCTTAATGCAAAAACTTGGTAATTAAGATAGTGAATTACGCAATATTCGTTCATTTTCATTCTGATTCCAGTCACCTCTGCGCTTGTTCTTTTGATTCCAAACAACGTAAAATATGCCAACTTCAGTAACAATCATGATCAGTGCAAACTAAATAAGAAGAAATAGGCAAAGAAGATATTCAGTTGAAAAAAATGGTGTAATACTACTGCAAATAAGTGAATCTTGGAATAAATCAAGACATTCATTGACTGGTTAGAATAGGATGGATGAGCTCTTTTTTCAACTTGCAGTTTTTTATAGAGCAGAAAACGTCGTCAATGTCTCTCACCTGAAAATATTGGTAAATGAAAAGGGACCGGACGACTTTAGCTCGGCGTGGTATTTTACTCGAACCATGTAAAAGTAGGCCAATTCGGTGCGAAGAGTGCCGAAATTTCTCAATGCACCGTGAAACTTCGCCTACGGCCCAAGGTATCGAACGCATTTTTAGTCCGCATCATCTGTCACTCATCAACTATCGATCGCTTGTCATTTATACAAGTATGGAATAAACAGTTCAATTCAGCTTTCTTTCCAGTAGCACTACTAAGTACAGCCGTAGCTTGTGGATCACTACATATCGTCAACATCGGCCATAGCGATACTAGTCAACGGTCTCGAAAAAGTGTACTATGTTTTGTACAGGCAATTATACGGCAGTAGCGACAAGTCCATAGCGTCAAATCTTCTTTTCCGGTCCCAAGGGTGTCACTATAGCCGATGTTGATTGTATTTGCATTTTTCAAGATTACCTACCGGGTTTTCTCGAAAAAAAGCCATCCGGGCGTATATTCGAAAGCCTTCTCGAAAACACCCCCCGGGCTTATTTTCCGGTCAAAAATTATTCCGAACGCATCAAAAAACGTACCATATTTGCTGCCTTTTCTCGAAAATACGCCCGAGGCTTAATTAAATACGCATATTACCGTATTTCTTCCAATAATCGCCCTGGGCGATTATTTTTTCAACCCCGGCTTGAGGGGGGCGATTATTGGAGGGTGGGCGACTATTGGAGGATGGGCGATTATTATTTCGATCGATATTTGAATGAAGGCGCTTGTTGCAGAGAGGGCATCTATCTTTTACAATCGTTACTTTAATATATAATATTAGTCATAAATAAAGAGATACAACAATATTAGTAGTGGAAAGTGAATGGGAGTTCAGTTTTGATCTTCACTGCACAGACCTTTACTGTTTTTATGACTCTGAAGGGGGATGATTGTTGGGGTTGGGCGATTATTGGAGGGTGGGCGATTATTGTTTCAAACTAGGGCAGAGGGGGGCGATTATTGGAGGGGGGCGATTATTAGAGGGTGGACGATTATTGGAAGAAATACGGTATATCACAGTTCGACACAATTTCGCAATAAAATTATCGCAAAACACGCGATGAAAAATCGAAATCGGTTGCGTTTATCTGCTCTACTGTATTATTGAGTGCATTAGGTTAACTTTTTGGACAATACCGTATTTACCGAAATAGTGGCACACGCTAAAATAGTAGCACACGCGGAAATAGTAGCACATGTGCCACTATTTTTTACAGCTCTATCTTGGAGTTTATTACCATGATGCTATTTCATTCATAGAAATGCCATTTTCCATGTCATAATGGTAACAAAACATGTTGAGCAAGAGATGGAAAAAATAGTGTTATGAGCGGATAAAGTATTAACATTTCACGATCCGAGGGGATTGAAACAATAATAGCACAGTGCTACTATTTCCGTAAATACGGTATGTTCAAAAACTATATGTTAATCAACCGAGCGCAGTAGCGCTCGGCCTCGTTCCTATTTACTTTTGTATGCGCGCGGATTTTCGTACCGTATTTATTCTAATAGAACGACAGTCTCTAATAGTACGACAGTCTCCAATAGTACGACAGGGTAGAAAGGGATCGAAAAATAGTACGACATGTCGTAGTATTAGAATAATTACGGTATCTGCATTTTTTATTCGCAAATGTGAGGTATATTTACACAATTTCATTTTTCTCACTGAGATTAACCTTAACCAACTGGTTTAAAGATGATTATTCTTATGACTTTCTAATTATTGTGAACAAGAATATTCCATGCGAGTAAAAATTCTGTGCAAAACCATTCATCAATGCCGTTTCTTGAACGTTACCCTTGTCTATAGAAGAGTAGAAACTGGGAAGGGATGAGAATACTTAGAATTCATTATCCTTTACACCCCTTTTCTGCTATTCTTTTTTACATTCTCAAATTTACCCTAATAATAATTGCTGATAGCAAAAAACCTTTATTATTCAAGTCCTAACCGTGACGACTAGCATAACACGAACACAGTGTAGCGTAATGTGTATTATGTGGGTGATTATGTGTGTGTAGTGGAGAGAGAATAAGCGATGCCCTGTTTCCACCTTATCGCTCACTCAATCAGCCTGCTCAAAATACGCAGTGCGTTTTCTGCCTCTTTAAATATAAACGGAGTACTGCCCTCTGCGATTAGGCGTAGTAATCTATGTCTTGAACTGGCATGCCAACTTGAAAGTGAAAGGGAAGAAGAGATGGGAAGAGTCTTCATCTTCCAGTTCCGATGGGAACCTCAGCGATATGAAGACTTAAATTCGAGCCGCGTTTAATTTATATCAGCGTAGCCCCATTTTCAGCTTCAAACATTGAGCAAATGATCACAAAAACAAAAAAATGATTCCCAAAGGAGCTTTTAAAAAGGCAATGATGTTGTATGAAAAGAAGGTTCCCTTAAAAAATTCGCTGGCTCGTTCTTATTCACTTTCCTCAGCTATTTGCTCAAGAAGGGAATGATATGTCGAAAAGTAAGATTGATTTCATTGGCTTAAAGTATTTATTTCAGTAACAGGCACTTGCAGCATTTGGCGCTGTAAGAAATTAATGCAAAAAAGGTACACAAATAATAAATCAAAAATGCTGAAACACTAGTAACGTTTGAATCGTACGGGAACACTCAATGCAGCTTGAAATTCGCGCGACCGCTGTTTTCCGCTTAGGACTCGATTTGGAATGATTTTGCACTCAGCTGAATGCATTCTTGAGCGATCACTACGCGTAACAGCAATGCATCAGCCAGCGCGCGCCATCGAGTGAGCCTCGCTGAGGCCATAAGAAGGCTATTATTATTTTAGATCATTTCGTGCATATTTTTATGTGTATTTAATTGGTATTAATTCAATAAAATATTCTTCAGATCACCGGGTTGAACACCTCTAGAAGAACACTATTAGAGAGCAATGGCGGAAAAGGAGGCGACTACGGAGCGTCGACAGGGGCCGAAGCGCGCCGGACGGTAATCCTTTTGTCTCTTATTCTTTTTCTTTCGATTTTTTATCATTTTCTTGTATTAACTAGACAAGTGGCTTACACCAGTAGAGCAATTTAGCTTCGACCGTATTTTACTATTCAAAATATAGCATCTTACTCTAATCGAGTGTCCTCGTGTGTTGAAAGTCTCCCGAGGCGCTAAATTGCCCTACTGGTTTTAGGCGCTTGTAAAACGCTTCCTTCTCTTCCATCCTTTTTTCGATTTTTAAAATTTTTTCCTGTATTCAATCGTTAATTAAAATATTTTCAGCATGTACGTGAAGGGCGTCTTCACTGGATACAAGCGAGCGCTGCGTAATCAGCGTGAGCACACTGCTCTCGTCAAGCTTGATGGCTGCTTCACCAAGGAGGACGCGCAGTGGTACGTCGGCAAGAAGACCGTCTACATGTACAAGGCGCATAAGTAAGTTCTGTACTTATTGAAAGCTTTGCTGTGAAGTAATTTAACGGAGAACAAAGCGCTCGTAGTTGACTATGTCGAACAAAAATTAGGAATGTGTATTGCACTGGCCTAGATGGAAAATTATCTTGGAGCGATCCTTAGCAATTTTCAAAGATTGGCTTGGCCCATGTAATCTCATGGACAACAATTAAAACGCGCCCTATGTGTGACCTTAACATACTGAAAATAGCAAACAGCGCGGTTTAGTTTTTTCCTAATCTCATGTAATTTTTCCCGGTCTCATCCGGGAATCTTTTGCGGTTGAATCTAAGAAAATGAAAATTGAACGATCGATCATACTGCGATCTTAAGCAGCGACCCTTGGACTCGTAAGGGTGATCCTTGAAAGTCCTTGTTATGTATGGCCTAATCTAACTTTCGAAGCAGTCACGCGTCTTAGAAGCGAACAGCCACTCGCTCCTTAGACGAGCTCAGCGCGAGCTAATAATACCTCACTGCATCTTAAATTGGGGCAGTCGTCAGCGTTCGCGACGAAAACTGAATGCTAAATTTAGGAACGAGCAGCAGGATAACAGGGTTCTTAAATATCTTATCGGATTTAGCGGCGACTCCTTTTGACAATCATGCCGATCTGGGAACACTTTTTCTGAAAAATCATAGGATAAAAATGGCGTAACTAGGTTACTTTAATGCACCTTACGTACGCAAGCGTGATCCATATAAAGAATATTCTTATTATAATTCAGCCGTCACTTTAACTTTTCCTTTGTGATTCATAAATTAAGTACTGCTTTTAATGAGTATATATCGTTATGAGCTACTGCCGAATTAATATTTCAAAGTAACATGATTAACTTGTTCACGTTTCATAAATCATTATCTGAAATGACCTGATACAGCTCAGGACGAACAGGAAACGCGCCAAAAATAGTTTGTCCCGGTCTAAGCTTCATCGCCTCACGTCAGTACCACTGTGTTGCAGCATACTTAAGCTGCGCTTTATTTCCTTCCTTGCGCTTCTTATCCGCGTAACAAATTGTTGTATATAAGAGCTTTATAAGAGTTTCACACGCTTTGATTCCAATCAGGAACGAAAAATCATAAATAGCGTCATAGCTGTGTAAACCTGCGATAGATAAGGAAGTGATTATCTGTCGTTCTTATCTTCCTAATCACATCTTACCGTTCCGGGATCGGCTAAGCTCAGTATCATTTGAAACCGCAACGGAAATGATTTTTGGCTTTAAAGCACATAGAAGAAAGAACGATTGCACTAGTTCATACGCTGCAGGTTCTAATTCGCCAATCTTACATTCATATTCTTCATCTCTGCATTCGATTATAATACTTTTTGACAGAATAAACTTTATTAATGTTGGTATAATTTATTGAGTCAATTACGAATTGCAGCAAGACCAAGATGCCGAGCCGCGACAAGTGGACCCGAGTGCGCGCCATCTGGGGCAAAGTGACGCGAGTCCACGGCAACACCGGCATGGTCCGCGCCAAGTTCCATCACAACCTCCCGCCCAAGGCCATGGGCAACCGCATCCGCGTTGTAAGCTGCTTTTCTTATACGTTAAAATTTGTTTATAGCGATCATCGGTGGACCGGCAAGTTTTGACCGGTATAACCCAACTTGTTTGTATGGGGAAGTACGCCTTGGGATTGAAAATCTTGACCGTTATAAACGAAATACCGTTATAACCGAAACCGGTATAAACGAATTTCACTGTACATTAGAATTCGTTTATACCAGTTGAGATTATCGGTCCTAAAATATATCTCCCTATACAAACAAGTTCGCTCAGTACGTGCCGGTCCCCATTGACTGGTGTAAACGAATTCTTCTATAATTAGAACGTCTTAGTAAGAGAGAGCCGCAGGGAACGCCGTTGCACGCTTCGTGTGGAAAACTGAATGGAGCACGTTGGCTGGGGCGTTCATTTTATGAATATTTAACGCTCCGGGAGCAGTAGTTCATTTTGTTGGTGCTGACTCAGAAATTACGCCTATGCTTCCTTTCATGATAGGAACGGTAATGCGCGCTTTGCGGATGTATTTTTAAGCCGCTGTTTTGATGACTAAGATTAAAGTGAAAGAGGATTGGATTTTAAGAAGATTATCAATATTCGAGCTTGTAAACTGCGTCAAAGTCGAGCACGGTACTTTATACGTGCATCAGCTTCATAGTCAAAACTAATTTCCGTTATAATCCTCTACAAATGGAATAGCAAACCATGCGTATTGCTTTCCGATCCTTGTGTAAAAACGTATCTACTAAGGTGATTTGCCATTTCCCAGCGTGTAGTGAAGTCAGATTGCATATGCTTATAATTACGTTAAAACTCTGCTCAATAATACAGTTGTCTTTTTCAGATGCTCTACCCGTCCAACATCTAAAGGTGGTATAACGTCGTGTGATGATATCGGATTTGTTTCTCCTAGGATCGAGTTATCGCGTNGTCCAACATCTAAAGGTGGTATAACGTCGTGTGATGATATCGGATTTGTTTCTCCTAGGATCGAGTTATCGCGTCCGTTCTTGTTGTTGGCGAAACTGAAATAAAAAAATTCCATATGCGTTTCTTTTGACGAAGCAGGAAGCATGCCCGTGGCACCCACGCAAGAGTGATCCACGCGACACGCTGTCACCATCCGGTACGCCCGGGATTTTGAGCCGCATACGCGAGGAGTAAGGGGGAGGGAAGAGCGATTAGCGCCTCATGCAGGAAATGCTCTCATTGGCTGGTCTCATCGGTCTCGTCAACAACGCTTTTTACAATTTATAATTACATTTCGACATGTGATGATCGCTCGGCGTGCACTTCGAGTGGCTATCGATTTCGTAACGGAATCATGGCGCCAGCCGCTTTAGTTCTGCCGTTCGTCACCGTAGAAGTACAGAGTACTGCATCGCAAACAGATTTCGCTAATTGATCGAGGACATCGTGACATATCATCGAAACGGCATAAGTCGATCAGCAGGCGGTCTTTTCGATCGTCATTACTTGGTATGGAAGAAGTTGTAAAAGCCGTGGATGGTCTTCTTCAGGGCGATCGTTTTCATCAGAGTGGCCATTTGCTTTTGACTGAGCGATTGGGCGAGGTGCGGCAAACGCACGCCGACCCTTCGCTTGACGATCTGCCGCAACGGCACGCCTTCCGATGGTCTGAAGCATTATAATTTTGGAAAAGTTGTGATTTATAGTCAAATTTTTCGATCAGTAATCAAGAACCAAAACATGGTTAGTATCGAATGTTAAAATGAGCATCAGAGTTCACACCATTAACGCTACAAGACCATATCTTCATTTCCTCGTTACTCATCGAAAACTTGTACCTGGTCAGGCTTGCCACCAGTGAGCATATCAGCAGCGATATGAGGAGAGCACTCGTCATGATTAAGGACTTGTGTCAGCGAACAGACGGATCTGGTCGCCTCATTGAATGATTCGGCGCTGACACGCCGTCTTATATAGCGCCGCGTCGCGGATTAGAAGAGGCGGGCTTAGCGTGAAATCTTCTGAATGGGCTATTTCGAGCGCGACCCATTAACAGTAGTGGATTTTATATGAGTTATGACTCGCTGTCTTGTTATTCGACTAGAATCTACCCCTTGAATGGGCCTCGTCTATGGTACATGGGCTGTGTAAAAGTTGAACTGGTTGATCGCTTTTACCTTATCCAGTTGCAAACGATATTTGACTTTTATCGAAGTGAATTTTGTTAAATCGAAGTAAAATTTGCTAAAACTCTGCTTCACGAGCATAGCAGCGGGGGGTAGCGTGGGGAGGCGTGGGACTGCTGACGAAGTCATTTACGCGCTGTGAACCGAGAGCAGAAACCTCCCTCTCTCGTGCAAAGGAAGATGTTGACAACAGACTGGCCAAGTGTTGTTAAGTATATCATGCNAAGTCATTTACGCGCTGTGAACCGAGAGCAGAAACCTCCCTCTCTCGTGCAAAGGAAGATGTTGACAACAGACTGGCCAAGTGTTGTTAAGTATATTTTTGCTATTCAACTCGTCATCCGCCTCTTCTGTTGATAGCATCTTATATTCTTTTATGATAACATCATGCTCCCAAAGTTAGAGTCACGCCTACGCCTATTTCATAAAACTATTGCAATTGCGGAATAGAGAACTGTCAAGCGTGGTGATTGGTCAGAAAACGGGAAATAACCTTGAAAAGTGGCCAATTCACTATTCCACAATAGTTTTATGAATGCGACGATGGACAGGAGTCGCGAATTGCACAATGGAATACTTCTAAGAACAGTATATTTCGACAGAACATTAACGAATGAGAAGCATGGCGCAGTGTGAATGAGCAGCAGATCACGATCCTTGAAAAAATAGCAGCATAAATCAACGGTTACAGTACCCTTGACACGCTATTAAACAACAACAACCAATGGCCTAGGAAGAAATGGGCTTGACGAGAAACAATGAGCGGTAGTGGCACGAGACTTTGGAATGTCAAGCAAGTCACAGGTAGAATGAGAAAAGAGTGGAACACAGCTAGCCTGGTAATGATACAGAAACTAACAGATCGTTCTTCCTAAATCAATCAATAATTAATCGAATTCATCTAGTTGCTCCGTGCGCGACTGATGATACTGCTTCCTCCCGGCGTAATCCGTATTGTCATCCGTCAGTCTGGAGGCGAATGTGTCGACTCCCGGATGCAGCGGTGCCACCACCACCTCATCCGTTTCTCTCATTTCTCGAAACTTTCCAAACACTGTCCGGATCATGTGCGGAATCGAGAATTCCGTGATGCCTGCAATAAATCGAGTTTTGAATCATAAGTATTTCTTTAGGAAGACTTTCTTACCAGAAAACACTCCCGGACAGACTTGGCCAATATACACGTAGAGGGCGGCCAGCGCTAAGAAATGTAAAATTGCGAACCAAAAATTGACCAGAAGAATGATGAATATGTTGATGATAGCCTAAATTCAAACATATGTGTTTGTTCAGTAAGAGGTTGAGCGCTTACTCCGACGAGGGATACGTATCGGTTGCAAAAGAGCGAGTACCAAGACTGCGGCTGACCGATGATTGACAAGCGCTGATCTGGAACAGTCAGTTTAAACGCCTATTCTTCTTTAACTTTTCCATCTTTTGTATTTTATTTTTCATTCTTGTCAGTTAATCGAGCGGATCTGTTTCTAGTGTCATAAAGCACAAATCAAATAGCTCCACTATTGCTTGAATATTATCCGAGCAAATATTAACACTCTTGGCATTACTACAAATTCAATATTTGTTGGATTTATTTGCAAAAAAGTTAATTCCACTGACTTAAAATTCTATTAAAGTAGTAATCTATCTGCTCTGTTTCACGTGATGCAAAGACAGGCGCAGTTGATTAATTATAAGCGGTTAAGAATAAAACACGGAAGGCTCTATTAGCTTACTGTTTTGGATAGGTTGCTGGCCATCGTGTGGCTGCGCATTGAGCGCCTCACTCTCCGGATTACCAGGCTCTGGCTTGATCGGCTTTGCCGTCCTTTCGGGAAACAGATTATCGAGATCACTTGTTCCTTGACCAGCATGAGCCTTGATATTACCCATGCTTCCGTAGCTGGCCGGCAGACCTGCGGCTCGGCTGAAACATCTCGCTGCTTAAATTTTTACAAGTGGTATTAATCTATTTTTGGATAGATCAACAGCAAAGTCCGTCACCAAAACCGCTCAAGCGCGAACATACCCAAACTCCGCTCTAAAATTAACGTCGGCGTTTTTTTCTTCAAACAGCCAACTAAAATATAAATTAACCAGCTCTATTCGTCTCTACGGCAGACATGTGCTTGGTAGTGGGGGTAGGACAAATATTTGTTACTATACAGTAATGCCACTTTACTTGCTTAATATGGCGAGATTGTTTCTGTGAATAGTTGTTGGGCAGTAAAATGTACATTCAAAGGTTAAATCCGTGCATACCTCCGCTCAACTAGTCAAGAATATCGAAAAGCGATGCAAATAAGGTACCTGAGATCATTGACTGTAATCAAATCGTATGTCATCGCCAGCGAGACGTATGAGTAGTTGACAAACGCGTAGGTGATCAGGAAGGGCATCGTTGACAAGATGGCCAGCTGGTTCAAGTTGCCCACGAGAACGAATATCAGAGAAATGGCAGTCATCACTAGCGACGCTACCACCGGAATTTTGTTTGGACCGCGCTGAAATTCAACCTTTTCTTTTTCTTTTTTCACTCTGAGTTTTAAATTTATGAAGGTCATTTTACGATTTTTGTAAACAAATAGTAATGGCACAGGCACGATTTGTACCGTAGTACGCTAATCCTAAGCATTGTATTAGACTTGCTACGCTTGCATTACCCAAGGGCGCATTCATTACTCTGCTGCAATCAACAGGAAATTCTATTGTTTGCGGAATAAATTAGTCATACGTTTTGTGTATACAATAAAATATTTACTTGCATTCAACAGAGCTACGAATGCGCCCAAAGCCTATGCGCTTCGGCGTGCTATCCTCTAAATCATTATATATAATAATATAGTCGTCCCTCCTACGCATTAAAATACTCATAAGATATTCAGTAATTTAACTGCGTACTCCGACTTCTAGCGGTGCCAATGCTGGAATAATATGTTCGGCCGCGATCGACTGCATCACTCGCGGGGTTCCGTACATGCCGCCCAGGGTGGAGCTGAGCGAAGAGATGTACAGGCCGGCGAGGAAGAAGATCTTAGTGAGCGACGCACGCTCCGCTATCATCGAATCGCACAAGAGGGCTTCCCTTGTGGCCACGCCGCCCAGCGCCATGATGAAGAGGAAGCAGAAGCCCGAGCTGCAAAGGATTATGTGTTACTTATCGGATCGCTGTGTGTGTGAGCGTATTGACGCACCTCGTGCCTACGGCCGCCAACTCTCCGAGCGGAATATTCTTGCTCGGGTTCTTCAGGTCGCCGCTCATGTTTACGCCCGCCAACACGCCGAGAAAGTTGGCGAAGAAGACGCCGAACACGGTGAAAAAGCTTTCCTGCGACGGCGTGGCGCTACCGCCGAATTTCGAACAATCCACGCCATCGTACGACGCGTTCGAATTGAGGCGGAAATTGGCCATACTCATTCCCACTACGCCGTGTTCTGAAACGCTGCCATGTGACGGAAATGGTTAAATTGGCTTGACTGACCTTTGTCGCTCGCTACCAGACTTCCGAGGAGAAAGTCGACAACGGCCAGGAGTATAAATCCGAGCAGCGCGAGTTGCAGCTTGATCACCCAGGTGACGCCGGCCATATTGATGGCTGCAAATATGAGTCGTCGTTAGCGACCTGCAGATCGAGTGACTGATATACCAGTTAGCGCGATAAGCACTAATATGGCGATTAGCTTGATTAGGAATTGACTTTCCGAGCCAAAAAAGTGTGCCATGCTTTCGCCGAAGCCCACGGCTACCAAAGCTGTTGCGACCGCCTGAAGAAGAAAATTTAATTCTTTCGTAGCACGCGAGTGAAAATTAGTTGTCTACTTGTCCGAAGCAATAGAGCACGCCGACCGCTCCGCCGATTTGACCTCCGAGAACATGAGAAACGAGGAAGTAGACGCCGCCGCTCTGAATCTGACACCGCTCGCAGATGCCAATGGCCGAGAGAACGGGGATGAGCGCCAGCGAGGCGCAGATGATCAGCAGCAGAATCGCGTTCGCTACGCCCGCCGTACCCTGCACAAACACACTCGTACGCTCGGCTGATCCTGACATTTTCATTCAGAAAGCTTACTACTATCCATCCCATTCGAAGAAATACGATCACGCCAAAGATGTTCACCATGACCGACGTGAATACGCCGTCCCAAGTGCCGAACAGCACCGGCTCGCGCAGGAAGAACATCCGGTGCCACCACGGCTCGTCCCCGCCATGTGTATGGCGTTGCTCCTGGGCGAAGAGCGAGTCGTGAGGCTCGCCGCCAGCCGTCGACCTCCCTTCCGTATTGGGCGGGTTCAGCCCGAAGCGCTCCAGATCCGCCTCGGTCCGCTGCGCCATGTCGAGCTGCTGCTCTTATCCAACGTGACGGCCTGAAGCGGCGCGATTGCATATCACAGCACAGCACAGCATGAGACACAGAGAATCGCGCGCCTACGTTCCGTGGACGATCTGTGGGGTCCGGCTAGCGCCTATGTCGACGGATGAAATGGGAACATTGCGGTGTGTGGCGTCGTGCACGAATAACGAGCCGGCGAGAGTGCCGCGTTGCTCTAGCGCATGACTCGAGCCGCCCGGCCAGCCGACCGTCGACACGCGGCCGCCGGCCCGTACGTCCGATCGATCGGCGTCGCAGCCACTGGCCGATGCAACCCTATGGCAAGTGCGCATCCGCTCTCATAAAACCGTCGCCGTCAGCTACTGTTCATTCAATTTCTCTTCACGATCCGTTTGCGTAGATGCCCCAGCGATATCATTCGTCAGCGTTGATGGCTGCATTGAACTGCGCGACAATTGCGTTATTCCGCTTTCTTCGTCTAGGCCCAATTGGCAGCTCGACAGAAGCGTCATTTTCAGTGCATCTTTCAGTCATCTCTTTGCTCAATGAGCGCTCTTTTTTTCATGGTAACAGGAATGCATTATGCAAAGGCACCGAACGTAAAAACAATGCAAACGTATGCACGCAAACTTTCAGGAGATAACGCTGCGGATGATTAAGTATTTTTAAAGGAAAAGCATAACTGTGTGATTATGGAGGGAGTGAATTTTTCTGCAACCTATGCAAACGCAATCATCACATGCTATTAGGCGACTATGAGCAATGAGAATTTTTCTAACAAGTTGTCTGCTGCATGTAAGCAGCGCCAGGTGGCGATGGAGAAGACATTCGCCGCGTCGCCAGTCTGACGCTGGCGGCCGGCGGACTGCGAGGTGATTGACAGACGCCCGAGTCGGCCGTCGGCGGCGAGTGAAGAAGATGAGTGACGGGACCCGGTCGGCGCTGCACCGAGTAGCGCTGTCGGACCGAACCCGCTGAATAAGGCAGTTGATAGCAGCTGCACGAGCACACGCTCGCCGCGTCTTCGTTCTCATCGTCGCCGCCGCCGTTCGTCAGTTGCGATCGCGGCCGCTGCTGCGTGTCGCCGTCGGCGTCGTCCTCGAAGTCGGAATCGTCCGATGTCGCTTCGATCATCGCCTTCCGCCGGTTGGTGAGCCGCGAGGAAGACGACGTGACGCCCGGAGGCAGCAAGGCGCTGTTGCTGGTGATGATGTCGCCCTCGACGCGCACCAGTCCCCGGGCGGCCATTCGCGCCTCCACCTCGTCCCGGCGCTCGTCCTCAGTGTTCATGGTGAGGAAGCGCAGCACGAGCAGGTTCATGGCGGCCGAGACGACGGTCAGGCCGAAGAGAATGAAAATGAGACTGAACACAACGTATTGCGGCTGAGTCTGCAGGGCGCCGTCCTTTTGCAGCGCGACAAAGTCACCGAAACCTGTTAAAATTATTTCGTTAAATTACATTCTCCTTAGAAACTAAAACTTTTTCTTAAATCTTACCAATTGTAGTCAGAGAGATAAATGCATAATAAAGGGAATCGAACAGCTCCTGAAAAGAGAAAATGATTTCGAATACCTAAACAAATTGACCTACCCAGCCTTCGATGCGATGAAACACAAACGCGCCCGAAGCCATCACCATCATACCGCAGCCGGACGCCACCATAATCAGATTCATGTGGGTGACTTCGGGATTTTTGCCAAAACAATGCTTAACATGACGCAATATGAATGCGACGAACGTGTTGAGGCGTTCGCCGATCGACTGGAACATTACGAGGCCCAACGGAATGCCGGCGAGGGCGTAGAACATGCAGAACGTCTTGCCACCAACCGTCATCGGCGTACTGTGGCCATAGCCTAAATGCGTGTTGGCACGTTTTCTGCATGTCTCTATTTATATCTCTATGTATCTCTATATTTGTTGCCTAGTTATTTCTTCGAAGCAGATGGAATATGCTCGAGAATTAATATGCTCGAAAAATTATATGCTCGAAAAATGATATGCTCGAGAAATAATGAGGTGAATAATTTCGAGCTTGCATCCTTCAATGCCTAATTTGGGCGGGCTAATTGCGCGGAGCCAATTGGTTCTATTCTGGTTTGGCATACGCCCCCAAGAGGGCGCGGCACGCACCCATCGCCCTGTCACACGAGCGCCAGCATGGTTCGCCAGGAAGAGCTAGCCAATTACAACGCTCGCGTACAGCAGAAAATATCTGCACCGACGCGAACGGAAAGGGATAATGTAGCGTGCCGAATGAACGGTCGATAAAGCCGGATGCCGGACGGAACGAAGAGAGCGATTCTGTTGCGCCACTCACGCATCGCCGCTTATCGACGAATAGCACAGCCTGTTTCAACGGCCGCTGACCGATCAACGCTCCCGCAGCAGCAGCAGCGCAGCACATGGCAACTGCAGCAATGCGCCGCAATCGTCTTCTATCCCCGCGGCGCATTATCTCGGCGCACAAAATTTCGCACTTACCAATCGTCGTTATGACAGTGATGCAGAAGTAGAACGCTCCGCTGAATTGAAATTTGTTGGCATTTTTGCGCGCATCACATTTGTTTACCTGAACTTCCACTGGTAGCCGGCCTTGTGCGGAATGCTCTTGACGATGATCGCCTCCAGCACGCGATAATCGCGGTCGCTGATGTTGTACTTGTCGGTGAGCCTGGCGCGCAACTTATCCACCAGCGCCCGCTGCGACATCTCGTTGTCGCTCTCGAGCGCGTCAAACACGGCGGCGCCGACGAGCAAATAGGTGAACGTGCAGACGATGAGCGACAGCGTCCGCACATTTTGCCTTTTCATGCCACATCGAGCCGACGCTCACTCGCTCCAACCACCGGACACTCTTCAGCCACTAGACACGCTTCAGCCACCCGATGTGCTTCAACCTCCGGACGCGCTTCTACCTTCCGACACGCTTCAGCCGCCGGACACGCTTGAACCACGCCGTCGCCCTCGCGCCACCAACGAATTTTCCCCACACGCTCTAATTGTCTGAAACGCATCGAGTGGGTCGAGGGAGAGAGACACTTGTAGATCCGCACGGTGGCTCGTTCGAGTCCGTTACTCGGCCGGCCCGGCGCCTTGGCTCGAGCACAGTCCGCCGCGTTAAACGCCCGCCGCCCGACGCCCTCGACACCGCGTCGGGAAAAAGTCGCCCCGATAATTGGTGCTGTTCGTCGGAACGGCCGCAGCGCCGCGCTACCGCTCGTAACCCGCGACGGTTAGCGCGAAACAAAAAGCGCCCCGACGTCGCCGTATAGCGCCGTCGACGACGTTGCTGGTAGTGGTGGATGGCTGAGCGACGCTTCGTCGAAATGGAATTACACACACGCGAAATGGGCGGCGGCCGCATCGCGACCCGCCGTTCCAGCGCTCGTCTGCCGCTGATCAATCTGTCGATTCTTTATTTGTCTCGCTGCCGCGGCACCTAACCGCCAGCTCGCCCTCCCGTCCGTCCGAACAGGTGCTCCGAGGCCAACAGCCGCCATCCCTCTCTGCTGCTTTCCTCTGCATTTCTCTTCGATCATATTGCTGNGCCAGCTCGCCCTCCCGCCCGTCCGAACAGGTGCTCCGAGGCCAACAGCCGCCATCCCTCTCTGCTGCTTTCCTCTGCATTTCT
Organism: Plectus sambesii; assembly: GCA_002796945.1. Taxonomy (NCBI): domain Eukaryota; kingdom Metazoa; phylum Nematoda; class Chromadorea; order Plectida; family Plectidae; genus Plectus; species Plectus sambesii. Next base: position 18,745 of record NIUQ01000879.1, on the reverse strand, counting down.
CTTCGATCATATTGCTGCGGAAAAAGCGCTCCGCGTACGCTTGTCAATTGTCGGCCGTCCGCTACGGCGGGAAGTCAGTTCCTTCTCAATTAACGATACTCAACACATCATCAACCAGGGTGTAACCTGCTTTAAGTCGCGCAATTGGGGGAGGGGGCAACATCGAACAGCGTCAAAACACATTACGTCTGCGATAAGGCAGATAAACTGTGACGTAGTGTTATTACATTTCGGTTATGAAAGATACAGTATGTCATATGCGTTTACGAATGGTTGCGCAAACCGTGAAAAGTTCATAGTCGATAAACAAGGGCTTTCTGACGAGTGATGACGTTAGCTTATCATTGTCTCATCCACCTGTTGAAATTCACTCGGCAATTACTCATTCCCTGTGGGGAAACCTATGCAAGGATAGCCTTGATAAACGGACAGAAGAACTCGGCGAAGATTAAAGGAAATTCATAGTGTAAACAGACTAGCAGGATGTAGAGGCGTGGCGCCAGTCAAATTGACAGGACGTTTGCGCTAGTCGGCAGCGATTTCACCAATCTGCTCAATGCCCATAAACCCCCGCGTACGATAGCATGTTTTGATATATGACGTATTAAAGAGGGTCTGTATAAAAGGAGTCGATCCGGGACTTGAATAGTGTCAAACTTTGTCTGTTCAAAGCTTTCATCCCGCTCCGACTCAGGGTCTGCTTTCTGGGTTTTCCTAAAACAGCCCTTCGTCACGACAGTAGACTTCTTCGGTGGGCTGTTCCATGCCCTACACCGGGAATACTGTCTACTAGTTCATATAAAAATGAGTTCTCAAATATCGTTGGATTCTGCCGACGACGGTAACCAACTGAAGCAGTCGGAACAAACGCGGTGAGAACTATTCTCCAATTAAGGTTGAGATATCAGATTATGTTTCAAGTATTTAAAACATATGTAATGATATATTCCAGAGTCTAATCAAATCAAAATTCGTCACGAAACGCGCTTTCATCATAAAAACTGATCCTTCTATAGCATTTATAATATCCCTTCCAAGTGTCGCATTCAAACTTGCCGCGCTTTCAACACTTTACTATACTGGAGTTGTTGATTTTTTGTTTACGTGCAGCGCACTTGGCGCTCAATGTAAAGTGTCCTGTCGTAGACTGTATAGTAAAACTCACGTTGAAAGAGAATCTTAATTTCAGTGATCATTCATTCACGCTTCTCACCGTCATCTATGCTCTGTTCATAACCGTCTTTGCTCTCTCGCTAGAGATCTACATACAAGAGAGACCTGAACTGGACGATCTGCGCCTGGTTTGATATCAAATTTATTGACTTCAGTCTTTATCTTATGCATATATTTAGATTTTTAACACTTTCATGCTAAGCGTTGGACTGGCAGTTATGGTTTATTTCTACGCCATTCTTCTGTATCCAGGATGGCTACGCAAAGCTGCAGAATGGCTTAGAATCGTGAGAAGCAAAGAGGTAAAAATGAAAATATTCTTTCAATTGAAAAATGTATGATGTTCAAAATTTAGGTGAATGATGCGACGCAGACAAAGCATTCGAGCAACCGGGCTGCGAGTCTCTATTTGCGCCTGGGTGCTGTTGGTAAGGCTATTACTTTTTGATCTTTGAGTAATATTTTTCTTTAGCTTTCGGTGTTGTGGCGATGTTGTATAGCGGACTGAAGATTTACGTATGCATTCACAGAGAGTCCTGCAAAACCTCGGATATACTCGGAAACATTCTTCAGCCGCTCTTTTTTTTCATTCAGATGCACTTCATCTTTCGCAACTCAGGGGTGAGTATGTACCATTTTCACTAATTAAACATACTTTCCAAATTGGCTGGACAATATCTGAATTAGTTTCACAAAAAATATCGTGTGTGATTCGGAAAGCATCTTATTTAAGTAGAAATGGAGTATTTAGTTTATTTGCCGTCTGTTTAAACTAACCTCAGTGAATTGCAGATGACGGTCGGGCAATCCTGTCGGCTGGCAAAAATGGGCGCCATGCATCTAGTTGCAGTGAACTTGTGGACGTGGTTCCGCTTGTTCCTAGAAAAGCAAAAGTCCTCTGACAATAACACGACTACAGACGACCCAAGCGAGAACGGAACCAAAATAACACAAGAACACCTGTACCTCGATACGAAAGTTCTTATGTCAACGTGCGCGGTAGAGTATTCGTTGATCGGCGCCGCCGTCATGCTCGTTTTGTGGATGAGCATTGGCCGAGCGGACACCAGCCATTCGACGGCACAAGAACACCGGCATAGGGAACAGGTGCACTTCGACTTTAGCGCCTCGTCGACGGGTCTCTTCGTCGGACTGATCTATGTGCTGGTGACCGTCGCGGATATGGTCATCATCGACGGGACGACGCACGTGGCGAGCAGCTTCGTGAGTTGGTCGATCGACTTGGGGCTGATGACGTCGGTGCTACTGGCGTGTGTGGCGTGCATGTGGCGTATGCGACGGCTGTCGTACGCGGGAGGCCATCGGGGAGCGGTGGAGATGCTCGATGAGATTCTGCTCATCATCGGACTAATCGGCGAGCTTGTCTTCTGCTCGATCATGCTCCTTGACTTCTTCCCTACGGCGGACCCCACGCTTGTTCTAAATTTTGCGACACGCGATCAGCTCATGTTGTTCGCTCTCAACGTTGTCCGACTCATGCAAGTCCTGCTTCAGTCTTTTCTCATTCTGTTCTGTACGAAGCTCGTCGCTACCGGCCAAAATCCACAGGACAAGCCCGGAAAGCAGTTTGTCACATTTTTGCTGGTTGCCAACGTCGCGCTGTTTGTCCTTCATACGTATAAAACGCAACGAGAGACGGTAGACGGCGTTTCTTTTCATGGATGCAGCAAGAATATCGCCGTTCTCAAGGTGGTAAATCCGCTGGTCATCTTCTTCCGCTTCCATTCGAGCGTTTGTTTGGCCCATCTGTGGACACACGCCTACCCAGCCTAGAATATTCCAAGTCGTTGGAAGATATGAAAAAAAACCTTAGTCCGGTGCATAGTTTTAACATGTTATGTTGTTGTAAATTTGATGATTTAGTGTAGCCGATTTATTCGAAATAAGTTACGATCTGATAATGAATATCGAAGTAACTCAATTGTGAAAGATTTGCCCAGTTCGATCACGAACGATTACGAACGCAACTTTTGAACGGGGCAAAGCATAGAGATCAAACCTATACCATATGGTGTCCTGATATAGGGCTTCTAGTCGGCGGAATTTCGACCTTCTCCATTACAAACTGTCGTTGAGGCACCCGAAAGTGTGTGAAAAAACCTTTAATGGAAAGTTTCTTTGGTCACCGTAAGCCAGACACCGTAAGCCTAGGGGTATCCCCAAAAAATGACAAAATAAGAAAAAGCCGACTGGCAAAGAAACGTGACTTCAATAACGCGCATGATTCCACTGAAAAGCCACTGAATCGTAATGTTTGAAATTATAAACTTTTCATTTTATGTTGCTTATTATATAACATGATTTAACATACAAGTTTATAACTTACAAATTTAACGACAGCCCTCCCTCCCCGCCAACCGAGCAGGAGCGCCGTGGCCAACAGTCACCATCCCTATCTGTTACTTTCCTCCGCATTTCTCTTCGATAATATTAGTATTGAATTAGTAATCCATTCTGTGGATTGACGCTTCGTTTTTGACCGAATTCTTTTATTCTGAAGCTCTCAGCCAAACGTACTCAACCCGAAAAAACTAAAAACTAAACCAAACACCTCATTTTACCGTAACAAATATTTGTTGTGAAATCGAACCAAACCATTTCCGAGAGTTGCCATCGTGCCAGGACGCCGTCACTGGAGGGAGGCGCGATTAATAGTCGGTGGATTGTCACCGACAACATTGCTGTAGAAAAAGCGCTCCGCGAATACGCGTACACTTGTCAATTGTCGGCCGTTCGCTACAGCGGATAGTCAGTTCCTTTTCAACTGATGACACATAACGCATCATCAACGTAGGTGTATCTTGCTGTAAGTCGCGTATTTTGGTGAATTCCGAACGACGTCAATACCTATTACGTATGCGATTAGACTCGATAAACAATGTCGCAGTGTTATTACAACTCGGTTATGAAAGATGTGTCCAACGCGTTTATGAATGTTTGCGCAAAGTGTGACACAGATAGCAGTCGATCAATAAAGGCTCTCAGACGAGTGACGACGTTAGCTCATCATTTCCTAATCGCATCGTCGAAACATAGACAACAGTTACTCACTTCCTGCGGGGAAACCCAGACATGGATAGACTTAACACACGTAGAGAGGAGTTCTCCAAAGACAAAAGGTGTTTGATAAAGTAAGCAGTCGACTAGACACGCCGTACAGGGTGGCGCAAAAGTATAGATAATTATTCAGTGTATAATACGATATAAAAGTGTTATCAGAACTTTTGCGCCACCCTGTAAAACCCGACAGTCGGCGGCAAAGTTATGCAATGTCTCAATTCCATGAAACCCACGCTTATGATTGCTTGTTTGCATATAAGGCTGACTCTTCTTCTTGTCCATTATTGTTTTCCTCGAATTTGCGGTCAGCTATTATATGTATGACTAACAGAAGAGCTTCAAAATAAAGTGAGACGATTTGGGCTTTGAATACTGTCTAAATATTAAAGCGAAAATGAATTCTCAAATTTCGTTGTACTCTGCCGACCAAAGCAAGTGGACGGAACAGAAACAAGCGCGGTAAGAATTCTTCTCCAAATGACGCTGAGATATCTACTTTAATTTTTGCTTTTTTTAATTTATACAGTGATATATTCCAATTCCTAGTCAAACTGAATTTTCTATTTCATTTCATCAATGATTCTGGGTCAGAACTAATTGCGATGAAGTAAATCATGTTTATTTATGTATAACGCGCCTAACGCTCTATTTAACTGTCCTGATGTTGACAGTACTGTTGGACCCACTTTGAAAGAGAGTCATATTTTCAGAGATCATTCATTCTCGCTTCTAACCGTCATCTATGCCCTTTTCATAACCGTCTTTTCTCTCTCGCTCGAACTTTGGATACAAGAGAGACCTGAGCTGGACGATTTGCGCCTGGTTTGATCTCAAATTTCGTGACTTTTATCTTTACCTTATGCATATATATTTAGACATTTAACGCTTTCATGCTGAGCGTTGGACTGGCAGTTATGGCTTATTTCTACACCATTCTTCTGCATCCTGGATGGCTACGCAGAATCGCAGACTGGTTAGGGAACAAAAGAATCAAAGAGGTATAAATGAAAATATTCTTTCAATTGAAATATGCATGATGTTTCAAATTTAGATGATTCGTGCAACGAGGGCGACGCATTCGAGCAATGGGGCTGCGAGTCTCTATTTGCGCCTTGGTGCTGTTGGTAAGGCTAACTTCTTTATCATTGAATAATAATATTTTTCTTTAGCTTTCGGAGTTGTGGCGGTGTTCTATTGCGGACTGAAGATATACGTAGGTATTCACAGGAAGTCCTGCAAAACTTCGGATATACTCGGAAATATCCTTCAGGCACTCTTCTTTTTCGCTCAGATGCACTTCATCTTTTGCAACTCACAGGTGAGTATGTACCAATTCAACTTATTAAAGATAATTTCGAAATCATATAGAACATTTTTTAATTATTTTCACAAAATAGTGTCCGTATGATTCGGAAATTATATTATTTAAGTGAAAATGGTATATGAAATTTATTCATAATCAGCGCCAACTAACCAAAATCACTGCAGATGACAATAGTGCGATCCTGTCGGCTGGCTAAATTGGGCGCCATGCACTTGGTCGCAGTGAACTTGTGGACGTGGTTCCGCTTGTTCCTAGAAAAGCAAAAGTCCACTGACAAACACACGACCTCGGACGACCGAAACGATAACGGAACCAACGCGACGCAAGAAAGCTTGTACCTCGACACGAAAGTTCTTATGTCAACGTGCGCGGTGGAGTATTCTTTGATCGGCGCCGCCATCATGCTCGTGCTGTGGATGAACATCGGACGAGTGGACATTGGCCATTTGACACTACCGAATCACCGGCGCAAGCAGCAGATGCGCATTGACTGTAGCGCCTCGTCGACGGGTCTCTTCGTCGGACTGATCTTTGTGCTGGTGACCGTCGTGGACATGGTCATCACGGACGGAAGAGCGCAGGTGGCGAGCAGCTTTGTGAGTTGGTCGATCCACGAGGGGCTGCTAGTGTTTGTGCTATTGGCGTGCGTGGCGTGCATGTGGCGCATGAGACGGCTGTCGTACGCGGGAGGCCATCGTGGGGCAGTGGAGATGCTTGACGAGATTCTTCTCATCATCGGATTAATCGGCGAGCTCGTCTTCTGCTCGATCATGCTCCTCGACTTCTTTCCCACGACGCAACCCACACTTACCCGAAACTTCTCGACGCGCGATCAGCTCATGCTGTTCACTTTCAACATCGTCCGACTCCTGCAAGTCCTCCTTCAGTCGTTGCTCATTCTCTTCTGTACGAAGCTCGTTGCTACCGGCCAAAATCTACAGGACAAGCCCGGCAAGCAGTTCGTCACATTCTTGCTGGTTGCCAACGTTGCACTGTTCGTCCTTCATACATATGAAACACAACGGGGGACTGTGGACGGCGTGTCTTTCCATGGAAGTGGTTCGAATCTCGTCGTTCTGAAGGCAGTTAATCCACTGGTCATCTTCTTCCGCTTTCATTCAAGTGTTTGTTTGGCCCACCTGTGGAAACACGCCTACACTGCTAAGGGTATGGCAAGTCGCGATAGATCAGTCACCGATTTCGTGCTCCCTTCGCGTCAAATCAATAGCAGTCGCATTCTTTACATTCGGGAACGAGCATCATCTGTCACAGTTTGGTGATACAATGAAACTCGAAGAAATTTAGCGCTTCATGATTCCATTTTAAGCTTCCTTCCATTAAATCTGATTAATTCACTAGTCCAAGTTTTATTGTAAAAAGTTTGTCTAGAACATTTCAATCTTAATACAGATGTTTTTAAAATTGGTTTCACATGAAAAATGTTTCTTTTGATTTGAGAAAAAGCCTTGTTGTATATAAAGGCGTCCTTGTTAAAGTAGAAATGGTAGAGATGTTGGTGTCTCCATCGACCTCGCTCATAATAGTCGGATACCATTTTGAGTCATAAAATGTACGGTCGTCTGCCGAAACGAGACCGGCCAGTAAATTTATAAGCTTCCGGAGAAAAAATCTTAAATGAGCCCATACAAAGCATTTTGTACGGTATTTATGCATGGGCCCTACAAACTACCGACTTTTTTCGCATACGCTAAAGTGTTCGTGTACCGGTCTCGTTTCGGTGTGGAGTATATTATAATAATGTAGGTGGTAGCGACCCACGGCCTATTGATTGAACCTCTCGCGCCTCCCGCCGGTGTCGGCGTCCCGGCTCGATTAATATTTTACAAAATGATTTGATGTTATGCCGTAAGAAGCGGTGCGCGCATAAGAAAAAATTTGGTGTTTCTGTTTTGGGTTGTGTGTCCGAAGCGGCTGCTTCATGAATAAAAAGAGGACCAAGACCACTAGCGCTTATCATAATATGTGTGAGTCGGTACAAAGTTATAACGTATTACTTTGTTGTAAATTTGGTGATTTTATGTTGTCGATTTGTTCGAAATATGTTTTGATCTGATATTGAATGTCGATGTATCTCGGTTATAAAAAATGTACCCAGTGGGATTACGAACGCAACTTTAAACGCGCGAACATGGTGACCGAATTTCTCCCGTATGGTGTCCTAATATAGGGCTTCAAGTCAGTGGAGTTTGAGCCGCCTCCTTTACATACTGTCTGTCGTTGCGGCACCCGAAAATGTGCAAAAAAGACCTTGAATGGAAGGTTTCTTTTGACACCGTAAGCCTAAGGGCATCCCCGAAAATCAACAAAAAGCCTCTGAACCGTAACGTTTGAAATTTTTGAAATTTTCATTCTATACTACACATTATATAATATGATTTTTGCTTATAAGCTTCAAACTTATAATTTTAACTCCAGCCCTCTCTCCCGTCCGTCTGAACAGGTGCCCCGAGGCCAACAATTCCCTCTGTTGCTTTCCTCCGCATTTCTCTTCGATAATATTGGTATTGAATTAGCGGTCCATTCTGTGGATTGACGCTTCGTTTTTGACCAAATTCTTTTATTCTCAAGCTCTCAGCCAAACGTACTCAACCCGAAAAAACTAAAATCTAAACCAAACACCTCATTTTCACCGTAACAAACATTTGTTGTAAAATCGAACCAAACCATTTCCGAGAGTTGCCATCGTGCCAGCACGCCGGCACTGGCGGGAGGCGCGATTAGTAGTAGGCGGATTGTCACCGGCTACACTGCTTTGGAAAAAAGTCCCCCGCGTACACTTGTCACTTGCCGGCCGCCTGCCACGGTGGGTAGTCAGTTCCTTCTCAATTGATGATACATGACGCATCGTCGGCGCAGATGTAACTTGCTACAAGTCGCGCAATTGGGCAATGTCGAGCAGCGTCAAAACATATTTGCGTACGTGCTAAGATTTGATAAACAATGTCGCAATGTTATTACAACTCGGTAGTGAAAGATTCGCCCAATGCGATTACGAATGATTATGCAAGTTGCGAGACAGTTCACAGACGGTCAATAATAGCGCTCAGACAAGTGATGACGCAAGCTCATCACTGCTTAATTCGATTGTTGAAACATAAACAACAATTACTCACGTCCTGCGGGGAAACCGAGGCATGAAAAGACTTAATACACGCATTGACGAGTTCTTCGAAGATTAAAGGAACTTGAGAGAGTAAGCAGTTGACTAGACAGGACGTTAAAGGTGCCAGTCGGCGGCAGACTTACCGAATTGCGCCATGTCCATAAAAGCCCCGCGTAGGAGAGCTTGTTTTGCTTATATATGGTTAACTGGCCAGTGTCCATATAAAGCGAGACGATTCGGGACCTGATTACTGTCCAAAATTTTTCTTGTTTCATAGCGTTTTTCCCGCTCCGACGCTGCGTCCGCTTACTGGGACTTCTTAATAGGGCCCTTCGTCACGACAATAGGCTTCCTCGGTGGACTGTTGCATGCTCGACACCGGGAATACTGTTTTACTAGTTTCTGTAAAAATGAATTCTCAAATATCGTTGTATAATGCCGACGAGAGCAAGTGGACGGAGCTGAAACAAGCGCGGTAAGAAATCTTTCCTAATCAACGTTGAGAAATCTGCTTCACTTTTCAATTTTTTAGTTTAATACCGTACCATATTCCAATTCTATGTCGAATTAAATTTTTTGTTAACGTTTTGCACACTTGGCGCTCAGTGTAAAGTGTCCTGTCGTGGCTTGTACAGTAAAGTCACGTTGAAAGAGAATTTTAATTTTCAGAGATCACTCATTCTCGCTTCTAACCGTCATCTATGCCCTATTCATAACCGTCTTTGCTCTCTCTCTCGAGATCTGGATACAAGAGAGACCAGAGCTGGACGATCTGCGCCTGGTTTGATCTCAAACTTATCGACTTCTATCTTTATCTTATTCATATATTTAGATTTTCAACGCTTTCATGCTAAGTCTTGGACTTGCAGTTATGGTCTACTTCTACTCATTTCTTTTGTACCCACGAGGGCTGTACAAAGTTGCAGAATGGATGGGGATCGCGAGAATCAAAGAGGTATAATTTTAATAAAATTTTCGGTTAGAGTGTGCATGATTCAAATTTAGATGATTCATTCAACGAGGGCGACGCATTCGAGCAATGGGACTGCGAGTCTCTATTTGCGCCTGGGTGCTGTTGGTAAGACTATTGCTTTTTAATCTTTGAGTAATATTTTCCTTTAGCTTTCGGTGTTGTGGCGATGTTGTATAGCGGATTGAAGATTTACGTTTGCATTCACAGAGAGTCTTGCAAAACGTCGGATATACTCGGAAATATCCTTCAGCCGCTCTTCTTCTTCATTCAGATGCACTTCATCTTTTGCAACTCAGGGGTGAATATATATAGTGTCCACTTATTAAGGATACTTTCCGAATCAAGCTGGAAAATTTCTGAATTAGTTTCACAAAATAGTATCCATTTGATTCTGAAAGTATCTTATTTAAGTGGAAATGGTGTAGGTAGTTTATACGCAGTCAGTGTAAACTGACCTAAACGAGTTGCAGATGACAATAGTGCGATCCTGTCGGCTGGCTAAAATGGGCGCCATGCACCTGGTTGCCGTGAATCTATGGATGTGGTTCCGATTGTTCCTAGAAAAGCAAAAGTCTTCTGACAAGGACGGGAACTCGGAAGACGCAAACGAAAACGGAACCAACGTTACCGGCACCAACGCGACGGAACCCTGCATCATGGAACGCCTGTATGATGATACGAAAGTTCTTATGTCAACGTGCGCGGTGGAGTATTCGTTGATCGGCGCCGCCATCATGCTCGTACTGTGGATGGGCATCGGCCGTGCGAACACCGGCCATTCGACCCCACTAGAACAGCGGCGCAAGCAGCAGATGCGCGTCGACTGTAGCGCCTCGTCGACCGGTATGTTCGTCGGACTGATCTATGTGCTGGTGACCGTTGTGGACATGGTCATTATCGACGGGACAACTCACGTGGCGAGCAGCTTCGTGAGTTGGTCGATTGACGTCGGACTGCTGTTGTCGGCGCTACTAGCGTGTGTGGCATGCATGTGGCGCATGCGACGGCTGTCGTACGCGGGAGGCCATCGTGGGGCAGTGGAGATGCTCGACGAGATTCTTCTCATCATTGGACTAATCGGCGAGCTTGTCTTCTGCTCGATCATGCTCCTCGACTTCTTCCCCACGACGCATCCTACGCTTGTCCTAAATTTCGCGACGCGCGATCAGCTCATGCTATTCATTTTCAACATCGTCCGACTCGTGCAAGTTCTCCTTCAGTCATTGCTCATTCTCTTCTGTACGAAGCTCGTCGCTACCGGCAAAAGTCTACAGGACAAGCCCGGCAAGCAGTTTGTCACGTTTTTGCTGGTTGCCAACGTCGCGCTGTTTGTCCTTCATACATATGAAACACAACGGGGGACTGTGGACGGCGTGTCTTTCCATGGAAGTAGTCAGAATCTCGTCGTTCTAAAGGCGGTTAATCCTCTGGTTATCTTCTTCCGCTTCCATTCGAGCATCTGTTTGGCCCACCTGTGGAAACACGCCTACACTGCCAAGGGTACACCGAGTCGCGATAGATCTCTCGCTGACTGCGTGCTGCCTTCGCGTCAAGCAAATGACATTCGTATCTTTTACACTCGAGAAAGAGCAGCTTCTGTCTCCATTTGGTGATATTGAAAAATTCGAAGAATTTCAGCGCTTTTCATTCCGTTAAAAATTGCATCTCTCTGAGTTATATTTATCCAGGTTCAACTGTATAGTGTTTCTCGGACGGAGGGAAACATTTTCGTCTGTACCATTTTAACTTTAGTCAGGACACTGTTTTTACAACATGGTTAGTTTTAAAATTAAAAAGAACGTTTTCATATTAATTTAACTTAGAAAATGTCTTTTTTGAACATTGAAAATATTCTTTTTGAGTGGGTTAGAGTCTTCATTAAAGCTGAAATGGTATAGACACGAGACTTTGGTCGACCTCATAATAGTTGGATACCATTTCAGTCATGTAATGGACGGTCGTCTGTACCGAAACGAGACCGGCGAGCAAAGTCATAAGCACCCGTTGAAAAAATCAATAATAAGCCCCTCTGAAACTATATGTGCGGTGTATTTGCATGAGACCTCAAAATTATTGGCTGTTTCGGCAAACGCTTAACTGATCGCGTACCTGTCTCGGTTCGGTATAGAGAATGGTGCAATAATATGCGTGAACCAGTACATAGTTGTAACATTTTATGTTGCCGTAAATTTGATGATTTTGTGTTGCCGAATTATTCGAAATAAATGTTGCCGATGTTGTGCTGAAAATCGAAGTGATAATGGTCTCAAAGTGATCATTGCATTACGATCTCTTGCGTAAAAGTTGTATCGCGAACCGAAGCTCGCTCAGTTTGACGAAACATCGTCGCGGAATGAAAAGAAGGAAAGATCAATCAATCACTCAGTCAAAAGTAGATAATTAGAGAGAATCTTGCTGAAAAGTGGAAGTCATGACTTCCAGAATCGTGTCCCTTTTTTCGACACTTCGAACGCACAAGAAAAAGACCATTTTCTTCTCGTCGTGTTTGGCGTTACTAGTCGATTATGGACTTAAACAGAAACGGTTAGAAGTCTGCCTTGTTAACCGTGTATTCATCTTGTCTGCTATTGCTAGCCCGAGCAACTCTGTTGTATTTTAGCGATTCGGATATTTTGGAAGTTTACTGCAAAGAAGCTCAAAAAATTGGTCGGCAAACAATTTCTGCCGATAGCAAACCGCGAAGGGTCACCGTCTTACTGAACGGCTTCGCGAAAGATGGGTAAATGGCTGTTCGGTCGTTGCGATCGGTTCATCGAGGCTTTCAGTTTGGGGTTGGAAATATACCAGTGTATAATTTGCAATGCCCCCAAAAACACTATTACGATATATTCATGCGGATCCCGTAAATGATCAGTTTCTCGCCCCGCAAGTCTCATTTCGGTGCGAAGGAAAACTATTGCGTCACCCTGTAGATTAGGATATTTCCTTCCCAGAACTGGGAGCCTCGACTAACCAACCCATGTCTTGCCTATCTACTCATCGCGATCTCGAGTGATTTTAGAAAAGCGCGTAAATTATTTGAAAACAACGCTCTGCCGTTGCTCAACTTGGCAGGCCTGGAAGTAAACGTGCTGAAGGTAATTTATATCCTCTTTTTCCAGAAGAATCTCTTTTGTTGTTAGGTGGAGAGTGCAGACAAGCTCGAGACGGTTGCGGGGGCGCTGGACAAGCAGGAAGCAGATGCCTTGTACGTTGTCGGTGGAGATGGAACGCTCTCTAGGGTAATCAAGTTAATTGGATTGACATGTATTTATGTTTTAGTTTTATGGGAAACTCTTTGGTCAAAATTAACCGATCAGTAACAAGAAATGTTTGATTGAATAAGGCAAACTGCTTTGAGAGTCAATAGCGCTTCAATTTGATCAATTTAAGCGTGTAAAAAGCAAGAAACGATTATCGTTCTTGGTGAAAAATGATGTTCAAGCACCGAAAAGCGAATTAATCTTTGCCAACTACATTGCCTGGCTCGATTTCTTGTTACCGATTGAAAAATTTTGACTATACATCATTGAAGAATACGTTAAGATCAACATGCTGAATTCTCCATTAATCTTCATGAATATAATTTGAAAGTCTTTCAGGTTCTGACGGGCGTGTTCAACAACAGAACAACGCCGGCACTTCCGATCGGAGTGTTTCCGGGTGGATGGAACAACGAGTCGTTGTCAAAGCTCGCTCCATCTGTCTTCGGTCTGTCGAATCGCGCCAATGTCAGGTGGTTCTGCGAGAGTGCCATGGCGCTCATCAACGATACTCGCAAGCCAGTTCACGTCTTCAAAGTTGACGTCAGTCCTTTTAAATTACAGTGGAATTCGTTTATAACGGTATTTTGTTTATACTGGTCAAGATTTTCTGTCCCAAAGCGTGCTTTCTCATACAGACAAGTTCGGTTATTCCGGTATTTCGCTTATACCGGCCAAAACTTGCCGATCCCCCGGTGACCGATATAAACGAATTCCACTGTAAGCTTACATTCTCGAATCTTCCATCTGTGCATCTTCAGAGTCAGACCGAGGAAGGAAATGTTAAGACCGTCTACGCGTTGTCCAACACGCATGGCGGCTGGTTCAGAAACATTGAAGAGAAGAAGTACAAGTATTGGTACTGGTTCAGGTTGAAGAGACGCTTTACTTACTTCTGGGAGACGCTGAAGGTATGGTGGAGGAAGATTTTAAGACTTTCAGAAGAAATATCATAAATGATTAACTGCAGGCGTCGCCGAAGCCGATCGTTGCCAACATTCAATATGAGTCCTTCTGTCCCGGTTGCAACAAGTGTCGCAGCGCAGCACCGACAAAGGCTGTAGTCGCAGCTCCTCAGTGGCGATGGTGGCATGTTATAACCGGCACTCCGCGCTACGTCACCCCCGAGCAACAACGTAATATTCTCTCACATCTTATAAGTCGCTCATCTTCATTCGTTAATAGGTCCTCGTCGCGACTATTCCACCATTGTCAATGACAACTGTGGAGCTGTGCAGGAAGTGACCGTGTCTACCACTGATCTGCTCGTGGAAAACGTTCAGGAAGAAGTACTTATTATCCTTAATTTTCGATGCCAGCTTGATAAATCCATATCGACTTTCAGGATTGCTCAAGATTACGGATATCGGCCGGCGGAGAAGGCCTGGGTCGCCTCGGCGTGATCAGCGAAGGATGGGGTCGATGCGGAAATGATGCCACAGTCCGTTCCCATACTGAAAATTTCTACTCCTTTGACGCTGATGCCAGCAAAGTCAACATCGAATTCAGTCAACTGCCGGTATGGACAACTTTTTTGTCTTTTGAGATTTATTAATCTTGCGAGTTGTTTGCAGGAAAAATGCGAAATATTTTCTGTTTCGGGCGACCGCATCGACGTTTCCAAAGGACCAGTGAGAGTGGAAACTGTGCCTCAGCCGATTGAACTTTATTTGCCGAAAATGTTCTCGTTCGGTGCTAATGTGAATGCATCTTGATGAAAAGTACTAATTTTTGGCGATGAAAACATTATAGAAAATGCTAGAACACTTATAAAAATGCCCAAATCATACATAATTCATTTTCAATGACAAGTTGCGACACAATGGGTGGGTTTCATATCGCGTACTTTAGCGTAAGTCGTACTTAAGGGCTATACGTTATCATTGCGTTAAGTACGACTTTGGCTAAAGTACGCGATATGAAACTCACCCATTATTACTGCTTGTTGAAAAGCGGTGAATTGTTAGAGGAAGAAGGGTGGAGTAGGAACCGCTGCTGCATCGGATGTTTCATTTGAAAGATGAGACGACTAAATTCTGTTCATACGCGTCATAAAATCGAGCGGTCCTTACTGCTGCCAACGCGTGGCGGCGCGTGCCTCATACGATGGGCCGATATCTCGCCCAACCCATTGCTTCGATGGAGGGCTCTCCACTGACGATTCCCGCTGGCGCAGTTCGGTGTTTTTACTGCCCGGCTCTTCCTGAAATCTTTCATATAATGTCTTCTTTATACAATTAGTAATGCGTTTGTCCTCTGATAATATTATATTATGATAGAAACTGAAGTGGGCTCCGCTCATTCCCATTCGTACCCATAATCTATAACTTAATTTGGAATCACAAGACTAGAAGGAAAGGAGACCTTTTTGGGAGGTGAAAACATTTACGTTTTTTTCAGAAAAATCAGGTAAGGTGGCTTCGCAGATCACAAATGAGGTTGAATTCACGCGTGCTCTTGTTGGCATCATTTTCGTTAGTCATTCTCTACACAAATTGTTATTCGCCATCGGTAATAGCGTTACGCTTGTTGCCATGCCAGACGAGGCGGTGGTATTAGCGAGTTAGCACAGCGACGGAGCGAACACGGCGCCGGTGGTTGTTGCATAGAGTAATTCCCTTGTCATCAATTTGTTCTGGACTTGCCTTGTCAGTCCTGCTTGAGACGCCTGCACGAACAAGATTTTGGTGCCGTGCTCGAACGGCGATCGATACTGCGTCGCCGGGGAGTGTCGAATGTCTGTGGCGCAGTCGGATTGATTTGGTCCGTCTGGCTCTCGGGTCGTTTCGCCACCTGCGCGTATCAGCTGTGTGCTTCTGGGCGCAATGATGATGATGGATCAAGAGAGTTCGTCGCCTTTAAATCGTCACGAGCAAGATGACGTGGACATTGGAGATGATGAAGACGAGACGGACGCGGCATCGGCCCCCAAGCCGGTCACTTTCGATACTTTCGAGCAGGTACTCTCGGCGGTCGGCTCGTTTGGCGCTTACCACTGGGCTTTCATCATCGTCATGCAGTTCTCCATTGTCATGTGGTGCGGCAATTTCGTCTTCATGCCCTATGCGACGTACATGCCGACAGTGGAGTGCCATGTTAACGGCAGCGTAGTCGTACACGACCACCGCAATGCGACGTTCTTCTGCGAGCTGTATAGCGGCGGTCACTGCACCAACGTCACCTGGGAAGCGCCCTTTCGAACTATCATCGAGCAGTGGGGGCTGCTGTGCGATTTGGACTACGTGCCCGAACTCATCAACACCATTCAAATGGTCGGCACTTTGGTCGCCCTCTTCTTCACGGGGGTCTTGTCCGATAAATTCGGCCGGAAGCGAGTGTTCACGGTTTGTTTCGTCGTCTTGATGGTCGCGTGCTACTTGGGCACTCTGGCGCCCGACTGGCAGACCCTCGCCGCTTCCCGTTTCGTGGTGGGCGGTCTCATCTCGGCGACGTTTGTCGTCAACTTTGTATGGAGCATGGAGATGACCGGCCAGGATAACAACTTTGTCATGAACTTGGCCGGCTTGTGGCACTTTGGCTACATCAGCACGGCACTCATCGGCTACCTGACCAGAGACTGGCAACTGTACCTGCTCATCTTGGATGCAATCGGTCTTCCTCTCCTCTTCTTCTACACGTGCTTTGTCGAATCACCGCGATGGCTCATCCAGAAAGGACGCCTCGAAAAGGTGTGTATTTTTGTGATTTTTTTATCGTTCTTATTTTGAAATATCTATTCTTTGAACCTTTTTTGAGATGCGGTAAATTTTCTAAAAAAATTAAAAATTTGAGCGACCTTCTTTGAAAATTGTGACGCTTTAATGTGAAATATCTGAAAATCCGAAAAGCTACCAAAAACATTAAATCCTTGAAAAAATATACGATAAATATGTTTTCAAAAAAAATAAAAATTTCAGGCCGCTAAACAGCTTACTCGTATGAGCCAACGCAATCAGTCGGCATGCAATCGTGTGCTTATAACGAGCGATTCACTCAGTGCGATTCCACAGGAGCGCGATGGCAAGCGTCACGGTCTGCTGACGCTGCTTAGCAGTCGACGTCTGTTGCTGTACACCTTCTTGCTGTCACTGATCACATTCGCCACTGCCAGCGCTTCTTATGCATTTGTCTTTCAAGTTAGTCTTCTCAGCGGCAGCCCGTTTGTCAAGCTGGCAATGTACGGCGCCTTCCGCATCTACATTCCCTTTGTACTCTACTATGCCGATCGCAAACTCGACTGGTTCGGACGGCGAGAGATGATCTACATTCCCATGCTCATCGTCTGCTTGTGCTATACAATGGCCACGATGAGCGAAGTGCTGACGGGCTCGAGCAATATGATTGCAATGATGGCGGGAGCGGTATGCTGCAACTGTCTGTGGACGGGCATTGGACAGTACCAAATGGAACTATTCCCGACTCGACTGCGCAGCACATCTTCGAGTGTCGTGCTCATGTTCGACCCCTTGGCATCGGTGTTCATGCCGCAGCTCGTCTACGCCGAACGCTACTACCACCCCGCGCCGGTGATGGAGGTGGCGTTGGTGACGTTCATAGCGCTCGTCGCCGCCTACACCATGCTGCCCGAAACCAAAGGACGACCCCTGCCCGACACTCTCGACGACGTCGCCGAACTCGGCTACGAACGAGCGATGCGTCCCTGGAAGAGGCTGCGTCGACTGCTGTGCGACACCGGCAACGACACAGAGTTGCTAGCCAATATGGAGGCAGACGTCGAGCCGATCGACGGAGCAATGTGAAAATTTGTGAGCGATGTCAAAGCAATGAATTTGAAAATTTGAAAGCCGTTGACGATCGAATTTCGCGCGATATCGAGCAGCAGCTCGCTGTTCTGTCACGTCCATGTGTGCGTACGACTATAGCACCGCACCAGACGGGTTCGTGCCAATCAATATGGCGAAGGTAACAGCGCAACGACTAGGACATCTCGCAGTCACCCCCGGGCACTCTGCGCAGCTCTGTGTAGCTCTGCAGCGCTCTGCGGAGCTGTGCGACAGCGACCTTCACAGAGCGTGCCGCACCAGCGAGACCACCTTACCACTACTATGCCAGTTTGACCGAGAAAATCGCTGAATAAATAATCTTTGTTTCTGTGCCATTTTGTCACTGGATTTAACGTTAGTTGGCGTCACAGCCGTCGCATATCGATTAGTCGATGTTGACTGGTGGAAACTAGTTGCTGGTGGCAACCGTCTGCGCACCTTTATCGATGCACGGCCGCGCACAATGTTCAAATGAAAAATGAACGACGACAACAACGACGACGATACAGTGGAGAGCGAGGATGGAAGCGTGGATATCGAAGATATTTCTCTGCACCAACCCGTACTCTCTGTCGTGTTCACAAATTTTGAACAAGCGCTAAAACTTGTCGGCGCATTCGGCCGCTACCAATGGAGTTATATCGCCGTACTTCAAGTGGCCATCGTGCTCCTGGCTGGCAACTATGCATTCATGTCGTTTGCGACATACGAACCGACGGTCCGCTGCTTTCTGGATAATGGCACAGTGCTAGAGTTGAATAGAACGCACCAGAAAGAGCGTTTCTGCGAGGCGTACAACGCTGGATTGTGCGAGCAGAATTTGACGTGGGAAGCTCCGCTCTACACGATCATTGAAGAGTGGTCGTTGATATGCGACCTCGACCACGTGCCGGAGATGATGAACAGCGTACAGATGTCGGGGACGTTCGTGGCGATGGCGGCCTCCGGGATGTTGTCCGACTCGTTCGGCCGCAAGCGCGTATTCCTCTGCTCTTTGTCAGCCGCTTCGTCGTCGCCACGCTG